>JABEZY010266253.1:0-11998 GCA_013467495.1 Gossypium gossypioides | reverse complement strand
GTGGGTCAGGTCGGGTTGGCGGGTCGGCCCCAGAACGACGCCGTTTTGGGGAGTTTAGGGCCTAGATGAAACGGTGTCGTCCCACCATGCCTATTTAAGTTAATAATTTTTGAAAAAAATTCATTTCCCCTTTGTTTAAAAAAAAAACCTTTTGTCATTTTTTTTTATTGTGAAATGTTCTTAGGGTCGACCATTGGAGCCGGCATTGCTCCGCCGCGACCATCGGTCGTCGGTGACGACGACCGCCGTCTCTGGTGGCCAAAAAATTTAAAAAATTTGCCTTTCCCTTTCCCTTTTTTTTTTCTGATCCGAAGGTAACGCCTTCAAAACTAAAAAATAGCCCTCCTTACGCCTCTCACGCCTCTTTTCCGACGAAATCCCGACTAGCCTGAAGGAGCCTAAGGGTCTTCCAGAGTCAAAGAAGATCTCCGACGACGGAGGGAGGTAAAAGGACGCCGGTAAAAAGGGTATTTTTATGTGTTATGCTTTTCAAAAATAAAGAAAAAATTCACCTTTTTTGTTTTAACTTTTTGTTCTTCGTATTTTCTCTGTTTTTGATTACTTTCGTTTTTTCTAAAATATATTTTGAATTCGGCTTTTATAGCCAATTATACATATTTTCTTTTATTGTATCTACTGCTTTGCTACTATTTGCTTTTGTTGTTTCTGCGTTTGCTGTCCTTTCATTCTTTCTCTTTGTAGATGACGGTGCGCGGTCAACGGTGGGACGGAGGCCATTGCCTTTGTCGTTTTGGTGCAAGGGCGATAGAGGCGCGTCAGGCTTCAGGACGAGAAGCCTCGGGTGGTGTACCTGCGAATGGGGGTACGGTGCCAAGAACCCTAGGGTTTTTAGTTTTCCTGAAAAGATGTTTAGGTTGTTAGGCCACTAAGCCATTAGGGTTTTTTTTTATTTGAGCTTGTAATTTATTTTTATTTGTTTGTAAATTGGGCCCGAGCAAAATTGAGCTATTACAGCTGCCCTTCTTTGCTCGTTTTCGTATAACGAGAATGGAGCAAAGACTATTAAGAAGGACTAATTTCGTCTGTTCTTGCCGAATCTCGACCTTTTTGGTGCTCCTCTTTTTCAAGTAGCTTCATTCTAACCCACTGCAACTTCTGAGGTATAGGATTTGTCGCTTCAATCTGCTCCACTACAACTTCAGGGAGAAAAGATTTGTTGTTTCAATCTGCTCCACTGCAACTTTAGGGAGATAAGATTAGTTGTCTCAATCTGCTCCACTGCAACTTCAGGAAGATAAGTTTTGTTGTTTCAATCTATTCCACTGCAACTTTAGGGAGATAAGATTCGTTGTTTCAATCTACTCCATTGGAATTTTAGGGAGATAAGATTTGTAGCTTCAATCTAACCCACTGAAACTTTAGGGGTATAGGAATTATGGTTTCGCTGATCTGTTACACCGTTCTCTAGGGAACATGGCCTGTAGAATCCATTTCATAGGCCTATATTTATGCCAAGTGATTAAAATGTTATGATCAAATGCTCCTAACTAAATATATATGAATGATATTTGCATGAATGCAGGATGTCATCTTTTGAGAATGGTCCCCTTTTTAGTACTTAAGTTGACATTGCTCGTTGTTCATCAAGGCTCCATCACTGACGAGTTACCCTACCTTTTTGTTCAAATCTAGTATCTTTGACAGAAAATTCGAAGTAGTAATCACAATTTAAACTATTCTTTCCCAAATATTTCCAACCCTTAGATTTGATTAGTTCTGACTAGTGGTCCTATTTCATGTCCTTGTACTATTTAGAAACCTTTCATAGCAATATGCAAAAATCCTTTTACTTGAATATTGTTAGTCCAGTAATCGTTATTTCAATGTAAAAATGCTTGAAAAATATTGTAACAATGGACACGATTGAAATTTATTGGGAGCAAAGCTCGAAATGAATAGATTAATCAAAATAACAAACATTGTTAAAATACAAAATGAGTAAGATGAAAAGAGGTGCCCCAAATATCATAGCATGAGCTTCTCTGCACAAACTTCTCAAGGACCATTTTAAACTTGATATGTGTTTAGGAGATCTAGAGTACTTTGTTGATTCCCCAAGATGTAACGTTTCTTCTTCTGACGACTACCACATGTTCAATCTTCAATCTAAATTTGAGCTGCCCTTTCTCGGGTTTTCAACTCAAAACCCCTTTGGTCTCAAGGCGCCTTTTGAGAGTTTTCGCCTTAGCCTCTCTAATTTTTTTAGGTGAAGTATTTCTTAACTGAATCTGAATTCACTAGATTAGGCAGGTTTTTGCCATCCATCTCGGTTAGAATTAGCGTTCCTCCAGAAACAACATTCTTTACCACATAAGGTCTTTCCCAATTTGACATTCATTTCCCTCTGAAGTCCTTTTGTATGGGTAGGATCTTTTTCAATACTAGGTTCCCCTCATGGAATTTTCTAGGGCGAGCTTTTTTATTGTAAGCTCGTATCATTCATTTTTGATACATCTGGCCATGACGGATAGCTTTTAACCTCTTATCTTCAATCAAGTTCAACTGATCATATTGAGATTGGATCCATTCTGCTTCATCTAACTTCAACTCTAACAAAACTCGGAGAGAAAGAATCTCAACTTCAATGGGCAAAACCGCATCTATTTCATAAACCAATGAGAAAGGTGTTGCCCTGATGGAGGTTCTGACAGACGTTCGATAAGCATAAAGGGCAAATGGTAACTCCTCATACTAGTATTTATAAGTCTCAATCATTTCCTCCATAATATTTTTAATGTTTTTATTGGCTGCCTCCATTGCACCATTCATTTTTAGGCGATATGGTGATGAGTTGTGGTGTTTGATCTTGAATTGACTACAGACCTCCGTTATCATACTGTTGTTTAAATTTAATGTATTGTCATATATAATTATTTATGGCATCCTATATCGACATATGATCTCTTTCTTCAAGAATTTACTGACTGCTGACTTCGTGACATTGGAGTAAGAAGCGACTTCTACCTACTTGGTAAAATATCGATGACCACAAAGATGAATCGATGCCCATTGAAAGCTTTTGGCGAGATCGGCCCAATGACATCCATGCCCCACATAGAGAAAGGTCATAGAGAAGTCATAACATGAATAGATGAAGGAGACACATGAATTTTGTCTCCATAAATTTGGCACTTATGATATCTTTTGGAATAACTGATGCAATCCCTTTCCATGGTAAACCAATAATATCTGAATCTCATGATTTGCCTGGCCATTGTAAAACCATTAGCATGTGTTCTGCAGACACCCTCATGGACTTCTTCCAAGATTTTCTTGGGCTCAACAGCGTCCACACATCTTAGTAGCACCTAATCCTTTCTTCTTTTGTATAGGATCTCCTTATCTAAGACATAGTCATTGGCCAATTTTCTCAACGTCCTTTTATCATTCTCGGTTGCTTGATCAATGAATTCATGATTCTTTACATATCGCAGTTTATCGTGGTACCAAGGGTGATCATCTTTTTCTTCTTCCTCGATATTGTAACAATAAGCCAGAGCCTCATAAATACTCATCTGGATAGGTTTTACATCATCTTGTTTGTTCACTTTGACTATGGAAGCTAAGGTAGCTAGGGCGTCATCCATTTTATTTTTATCTTGTGAGAGGTAGCAGAAGGTGATGTCATTAAACTCTTTAATTAATTCTAAGATCAGCCTTCGATAATTAGTCAACTTGGGATCTCTTGTCTCCCATTCACCTTTGAGTTGATAGATCACTAGTGCAGAGTCCCCATATACCTCCAATACTTTGATCTTGCATTTTATGGTTGCACGGATACCCATGATGCATGCTTCGTATTCTATCATATTGTTCGTGCAATCAAAATCCAATTTGCTAGTAAAGGGATAATGATCTCCGTTTGGAGGTACCAGGACTACCTCAATTCCGTTACCCATAGCATTTGAAGCCCCATCAAAATTTAGTTTCCAGGGATGTTCTTCTTGAACACCTTCTTCAGCAGTCGCAACATATATCAGATCTTCATTTGGGAAATCAAAGTTTAAAGGCTCGTAATCTTCTAGAGCTCTACTGGCTAGAAAATCTGCTATTGCACTCCTTTTCACTACCTTCTGATTTACACAGATTATATCAAATTCAAATAGCAGAATTTGCCATCGGGTCATTCTTCCATTCAAAGCAGTCGACTCCATCATGTGCTTTAGAGGGACCATTTTTGAGATTAGCCAAGTTGTATGGTGTAGCATGTACTGTCTTAGTCTCCGGGTTGTCCAGATCAAAGCGCAACACAACTTCTCGATTGGCGAATATCTTGTCTCACATTCAGTGAATTTTTTACTGAGGTAGTATATTGCTCTTTCTTTCCTTCCTGACTCATCGTGTTAGCCGAGCACACATTCCACAGAATTCTCAAATACTACTAAGTACAGTATCAGTGGCTTATTTGGACTAGGTGACATCAGTATTTGGGAATTGGACAGGTAAAGTTTGATCTTGTCAAAGGTTTTCTGGTATTCTTCATCCCATACACCTGGATTGTGTTTCTTAAGGAGATGAAATATGGTGTTGTATTTCTCAGTTAGTTGTGAAATGAACCGGGTGATGTAATTTAATCTCCTTAAGAAACCCCGAACCTCTTTTTGAGTGTGCAGTGGAGGTAACTCTTGTATAACTTTAACTTTATTTGGGTCGATCTCGATCCCCTTTTCGTTGACTATAAATCCTAACAATTTTCTCGACCTAACCCTGAAGGTACATTTTACTGGATTGAGCTTTAGCTGGAATTTTCTCAAGTTCAAGAACAATTTCCTCAGGACTTGTACATGCTTATTTTCTTTTCGAGATTTAGCGATTATATCATCAATATAAACCTCGATTTCCTTGTACATCATATCATAAAACAAAGTTACCATGGCTCTTTGATACGTCGCTCCTGTATTTTTCAGTCTGAATTGTATCACTTTATAGTAAAATGTTCCCCACATGGTTACAAATGTGGTCTATTTCATGTTTTTGGGATGCATCTTTATCTTATTGTATCCAGATAAGCCATCAATGAAGGAGAATAATGAATACTCTACCGTGTTGTCCACTAAGGTGTCGATGTGAGGCAACATGAAATTATCTTTTGAGCTAGCTTTGTTTAAATCCCTATAGTCTACACACATTCGTACTTTTCCATCTTTCTTAGGGACGGGGACTATATTAGCTACCCACTCCGAGTATTTAACCACTTATAGGAAACCAACGTCGAATTGTTTCTTGACCTCTTCTTTTATTTTCAATAGGACGTCAGGCCTCATCCTTCGGAGTTTTTGTTAAACCAGCTTGCATTATTCCCTTATGAGAAGTCGGTGTACCACGATATTAGTACTTAGCCCAGGCATGTCTTGATACGACCATGCGAAGACATATTTGAATTTTTGGAGTAACTCAATGAGGTCTCGCTTTGTCTCCGCAGTGATGCAAGCTTCGATCTTCACCTCTTTCTTTTCTTGTTTATCTCCCAAACTCACAATTTCTACTGACTGTTTGTAAGGTAGGATTTGTTTTTCATCTTGTTCTACCATTCTTAACAAATCAGGAGATAAATTATAATCTCAATCATCTTCAAAGTTCTGAAGTTCTTTTTGACACATATCCTGCTCAAAATGAGACTTTGGGTCAGCAGCAGTGTCGCTCGTATAATTGATATATGGAGACCTGCTGTAGAAATAAAGGAAGACCCAAACAACAAATGAATCTAAGAATAATTATCTATATGGTATGAGTGTGAATGAAATGGAAAAAATAAAAGAATACTTGCCAAAATGAGACACAAAGATGCATTTTATTGAAATAAAATTTTTGGACATAAGCCTTTTCACAAAAGGATTCTTATTATTTCTAAGCTTAGAGCAATAAATATGTTTTGAGCATTACCCTTAATTAGTTCTAAAAATTACAAGGATCTCTTCCAGAGTCCAATTGTTCAGAACACTTCCGGAGATATAAAGACGAATGCTTGACAGGTTTTCTCCAACTCCTTCTTCGAATATAACATTGATACTTACGTTTCCCAATATTCCTTTCGGGTTTTCTTTTTCTGACATCTTTCGTTCAGGGTAAATGGTTTCTCCTAACACGAATGTTTTGAATATATAGGGAAAGGTCATCAGTTCCCACTTGATCTCTCCCCCACTTAGTCGCACTCTTCTCCTTTCTTGCTTCTTTTTCAACTCTTTCTTCTTTTGCCTCACATTTGACTTGTATCTTAAGCCAAAGCAGTCTTGTTTGTCCATCAATATTAGTGCATCGACTTTTTCTTGAAAGTATTTTTCGATTCATCTTTCAGGTAAGGCTCCTTTTCCAACCGTCAACTGCAGGCCCATCCTCGTGGTTTTGGATATTTTGGGCACTAGGATCTTGTTTCCTTCGACAATAAAAGTTGTACTAACAAATTCTAGTGATCGAAAGGAACATTCTATTACCTCTTCATCCGCTCCTATGTACGGTGCGTCACTAGTTACGGATACAATGATATCCTTTTCAGTGTTTATCATTACCAGTTGACCCTTCGTTACCAACTTCAATTTTTGGTGTAGTGACGATGGCACTGCCCCAGCCAAATGAATTAAAAGCCTACCTAACAAGTAATTATAAGAGGGTTTGATAGCCGTGAAATAATTACCACTGGGTGGTTGACCTTGTAGACCTTCTCTATAGATCCTTCCTCTGAGGCAAAAACATCTCATTCTTTCAAACCCTTGATATCTTCAAAGAATTCCAATTCTTTGTTATCCATCAAATTTTGCACTAGAGCTCTGAACTCAGCGCACTCCTAGATTTTATAACCTTCTTCAGCGTAAAACTCATAATAGCTCCTCACCCATTTTGGCATCTCCTCTGAATCTTGAATGATTAATCTTACGTCTATCATCTTTTACTAATCCCATTTTAGTGGAGTTTTTACTTCCGCCACATCAATTTTGGTCCTCTTTCCTCCACTCTCAATTATCTCGTTTACCCATTGATTTGAATGACTGGGTAACAGATTTCTTGCCACATTTGGTCTCGATGGATCACCGAACCTTACGATTCCTATCTTGATGAACCTTTCAATCAACTTTTTAAATGTAGTGCAATTTTTAATTGAGTGTCCCGTTATTCCTACTTGATACTTACATTAAGCATTTGCGTCATTCCATTTTGGGAACGAAGGTTGCATGGGTTTTAAGTAAAACGACAATACCACATGCGCGTCTAACAAATTCTGATATAACTCTCTATATATCATCGAGATGGGTGTGAATTAGAGTTTTTTCGTGTTTGACATTGAGTTAGATTCTTGCCTTGATGGGCCTTGATGATTGGTTGTTACAGTCCTTGGTTGGCCTACAGTGATCGGTTTTGAATAACTTTTGTTTTACACATTCGCGGTGTTCACTTCATTTTCTTTCTTTCTTGGGGCTGATCTTTTGGCGTTTTCCCTCACGTCTATTTTTCCACGCCTTACTGTATTTTCAATCATCTCTCCGGACATTACTGTATTTAAGAAGCTCTTGGTAGCACTTCCCAACATATGGTTAATGAACGGGGTTTTCAGAGTGTTTATGAAAACCATTGTTGTCTCATTCTTCAGAAGAGGTGGTTGAACTTGTGTTGCTACCTCTCTCAATATTTGAACGTATTGCCTAAAGCTTTCACTTTGTTTCTTCTTCATGTTTTGCAGTGTAATCCTATCGGGTGTCATGTCAATCACATGGCTGTATTTTTTCATGAAAGCCTGTGCCAAGTCTTTTCATGAGTTGATTTTGGCACGGTTTAGTTGGTTGTATCACTTGGCAGCTGACCCGATTAAACTATCCTAGAAGCAGTGGATTAACAATTGGTCGTTATTGACGTATCCCGTCATTCTTCAGCAGAATATTGTGATATGGGCTTCAGGACAACTAGTCCCATTATATTATTCGAATTCTGGAGTTTTGAATTTTGGTGGGAGCACTAGATCTGGGACTAAACTCAACTCATTAGCATCAACTCTGCAAAGGTAGTTAGCACTCTCTGTAGGTCTGAATTTCCCCTCCAACCACTTATACCGATCTTCTAGCTATTTTGACAATTCTACTATTACTTTATCCATTTCGGCCATGTTGTCTAAATTAGGAACAACTGGGTTGGTCAAATTATCCCCGAGATTAGAACCTGAACCTGTTGGGTAATTCACCGATGCTGAGGTGCCAGCTTGACATTGTTAAGGTCTTATGGTAACGGGTACCCTTCATGAATATGTATCTGGTTGGGTTTAGACATTCACTGGGGTAAAACCTGGGGGTATGTAGGGTCTTCATTATCATCTTCAAAGTTAAACACAATATTTTTCTCTTTTTCGATCCCTCCGGCCAGCAACTAGGTCAGCTGGCTTATCATACATCATTGGGATTCTTGTGAGCCCTCATGTCCTACTGTACTTTAGCTAATTATTCTTGTAGCTGCGCTTGCAACTGATCTTACATGTCTTTCTGAATTTGTTCTAATCTCTCTAATATTTGATCCATGGCTTTGGTTTTGCCGCGGGTATCGTAACGATATTCAATTGGCAAATTCTTGTTGGTTTCCAGGGTAACTGTCATAATTTTGATTAATTAGGGTCTTTTTATAAAATTTAATGCATATGATGAAATGTAATGCTGATGAATGAAATGAATGCAAAAAGAAGCATTGATTCTGATTCAATTCCATTAGAACAACTTTACTAGAAAACAAATCTCTTTACATAAAACAGATATATTTTACATATACAGCCTTGTCCTAATACTCAAAACCTTGACTTTCCTAAGAAGCCAAGCTAATTCTCGGCCCCGATCTGATTCTGATTTGTATTTTAAGCTCAGCATGTCGGGTTGAACTACTAGGGTTTGTAAACGGTCAGCTACTTCTCATACTTGAGTCACAGCTTTGCCCATGATGTAATCTCTGTCCTTAATTTGACTTTGAGAGCGTTGGAGTTACTCTTTCCAATGTTCATTGTTTGTTTCAAGAAGCTCAACTCGAAGTTCACAATTTTGCAGTGCGGCCTTGAGCTCTTCTATCTTTCCTTTCAACTCATCAATCTTATTTAGGCTTACTTTCAACTCAATTGTGGAGTTGCGACTATGATATTAATGCAGTGACCTTTCTAATTCTGCCACCTGGGCTTTCAACCCAACTTTTTCATCATGGCTTTCTAACAAATATCTTTCTAGAGCATCTTCTCAAACTCGAGCATATTGGAATTTCTTTTCCCACTAATCAGTTCTAATCATTTCTTCTTTGATTTTTTACCGCCATTGTTCTGACGTTTTACCCAACCCAACAGTTCTCTTCGACAAACACAGTTTTTTATAATCTGTTTTTAGACTGTAAAAGTCTTCCTCAGCCTTGTTCTTTCCTTTTCTTATTTTCTCAGCTTCTAACTTCTGGACGCCAATGTCTAATCCTAACTGAATCTTTTCCTCTTCCAACTTTTCTATCTTTCTCCTCAGCTCCGAACTCTTTTTTTCAAAATCTTACTTTACGATCTCTAGCTCAAGCAGAATCACTTGTAGGTGTTCTTCTATTAGCCGAGTGTTTTCTTGACTTGACACAGGGACATTGTCATTGACTATTTTACCTCACCACCAAACATATTCGGGGGTCGTCATGGAATTTGCAGTAAATCTTTTTATTTTGTGAGTTTGGTTCCAAGCGGTCAATATTTCACGAATCTTCTTTTTGTAATTATCATCTTTGTATGCAAACTCACACTGAGCTAACCCTTGCGTTACCGGTATAAACTGCCTTGACCTATACTGCCTCAATACAAGTAAATGGGCATATCTAATAGCTCCTAATATCCCGAGTAGAGGGACCCAATCGAAGTCTCCATATGGGTACAAAATTTCATAAGGGATCATCCAAGGGCCCCTCCATTCAACGTCTTCGTTTTAGAGACTTTAGAGAATTATCATCCACTTTTCCTCTGAAATGTTGTCTCACCTTGGCGTATCCACAAATTATTTCAACGGAGAGTAGTTCTCAAAAAATACTTGATAAGAAACCTTTTCTACCTTCCAAATATGGCTGTGAAACCAAGCTAGCAAGATTTGTGCACACCTGATAAATCTTCCTTCACCCGCTCTTCACATGCACTTAAATATCTAAAAGTTTTGGCCAAAATTGTCGGGACGGGCGTGACCTTTTTGTCAAGCCGATCAAATAGATCTGAAATTGCCTCATCTATGTGCCCTAGTACTTTAGAAAAAATAACCAACCCGTAAATACTTAAAGTGAAGACGTCAACTCTTTTCTTCGTATCCAGATGTGCCAAGATCAAATCCCGCAAACTTTTCCAAGGAATGCATTTACTATCTCCTTTTTGTTTAATCCTGGCCGCGACCCATTGCTCACTCATCCTAGTTATGCCTATTAGCCTCTTTAAGAAACTCGAGACGTTGGCAGCTCTAGAATAAGCTTTGTCGGCTTGGATCCTCGGACAACGGAGCAGAGTTGTGTACTCTTCTAAGGTGGGCACTAAATCTACCTTTCCAAAAGTGAAGCAGCTATAGGAGGGATTCCAATACTGGGCCAGAGCTTGGAATAAGTTCTTATCCACTTTGACATCGAGTAAATAAGGCAAATCACCATAGTCACGATAGAATAACTATTTGGTTTCATTATCCCATTAGTCCCATATTTCTTTCAACTTTTGGGAACTATTTTGAGTTACACTGATGCAAGTGAAATCCCATAATTCTAACATATATCCCTCTGTCAGGCTATCGCCCTTCTCTTGTTGTGTCTTCTCGGACCATATCCAGACGGCCGTATTATCTTCCACTTTATCAATAAATCCCTTTTCCATGACAAGCTCTCTATTTAGCAACTGAACGTGAATCGACACCCTTTTCTATGATGAAAATGTAATGCAATCACAGCCAAAACAAAACGAAACAAGTCAGTAAATTTCATACAAAGTTAGAATTCAAAGTAAGAAATAATAAATAGAATACCTATTCGGGTGACCACTAGAGGTTTGGTATGGTTCTACCTAGGGTAGGTTCTTAGGACTCATTACATGCGGTTCAGTTCTAAAGTAAGGGTACCTGAACCAGCAGATTCCTCGATCCTCATCTATTATAGACTCATACAGATCGAGTTCAGTTCAGGGGAATACATTTCCCTATGGCTATATAGAGATGAAGATCTCACGAAGACATAGGTACGGATGTATCTCGAAAGTGATCCACTATCCTATATAGAGGTGAAGACTTCACGAAGGAATAGTTTCTCACTCCCACTTAAGAAAGGCAAAAATGGAATGGTTGTGCAATGCAATATGCAGAAAGTATATAAAAAGAAACTTTCGAACCAATAAAACAGATATACTAGCTCGCTATATAACCCGAGATATCAAAAACAAAACATGAAGGATGAAATGTAATAAAAGGATAGTAAATTTAAACCAAATTATCAATTTTCGACCTTTAGACCAAAAGTAATAAACTCACGGCTTAACTCTCTTATTTTATCCCCAGTGGAGTCACTAAGCTGTCGAAACCTTTTTTGAAAATAAACTTTTTATTAAAAAACGAAAATAAAGTCGCCACCAATCCTTTTTATTTAGGTGTGATTGGATCACCTTAAAACTCATTTTGATAAAATATTAGACTTATTAAAACGATACTTTTCGATCTACAAAATCTAGGAAATGGGTTCGGGAGTCAGTTACGCACGAGGAAGGATTAACACCCTCATGACGCCCAAAATTGGTACCTAGTAGATTACTTGATGTCTTAGTGTCGAGAACTGAAGATTTGAAGAGAATTTAAAACACGATCTGTTTTTGTATTAGGACATTACTTAACTAAATTAATTTTCATGAAGAGGGCTTATTTCAAGTTAATCGTCAAGAAAGGATCATATCCCGTAAGTTAGAACACAATGCCTTAAATCCTCAAAAACAAGAATAAACGCCATTTGATTGTTACTTAAATCTCTTTTTTAAAAAAAAAAAAGA
>JABEZY010266219.1:0-11959 GCA_013467495.1 Gossypium gossypioides | reverse complement strand
TTCAAATAGCCTATTACCCGTTCCCGAGCCTGAGTTGGCCTAACAGGTTGTCTAAACACTAAAAAGTGCATAAAAATGCTTATTTTTTTTAATAATTTGAATATAAACTAATAAAATAAAAAATTTAATAAACTATACTAAAATGGCTAGAAAATAAGCTCGTGAAATGCCAAAAAGTACTTAAATTGCCACTAAAATTTTGGGCAGGTCAAATACCCTCATACTTAAGTTGTTGCTTGTCCCCAAGCAAATAGAAAAGAAAAGAAAAACAGAAAAGAGAAGAATAAAATGGAAAGAAAACACACAACTAAAACTAAAGTACATAAGCAGGCTTTGTACACAAGCTTCAGAGCGATGACAATAGGAAAATTTGCTAAACAAGTAATTCTAGATAGATGTTTAGATGTCTTACAATTTTCACATTCAAACATGCTAGTTCAATATATTAGAAAGCAAACAAGTCAAATTAAGTCCAACATATGGTTCCATCAAAAGATAAGTACAATTATAACATTTACGGTTGAAGAATACAAACAATTCAAATTATAGTTACTCACTTTCTTTTATCCATGCATTGAACTCTAATAAAATATTTATAAGTAAAAAAAGTTCACTAGTATTTGTGCCAAAATGAGTGAGATTTTCTCAAACATATTTTCAATTTAATTCACTGTGATCACTCTCACTCTCTTGGCTTTTATTCGTTCTATGCTTTTATCACACTCACTTTGCTTTTAACTCTCACAATGCCTTTGTTCGCTCATTCAATTTTATTTTAAGGCACATACTTGCAAGGATTTTATACTTATTATACCATACCATTTCAATTACCATGAATTTAATTACAGAGTGTCGAATTTAAACAACTTAGAATTCAACAAACTTATATACCTACTGATATATATCTATGTCATTTTGTACATTTAACTCCTTTTTCCTATTCATAGTTTAACAAATTGAACTAACTAGTCTAAATGTAAATAATCTAAAATTGCTTATTCTTAGGCTAAATTTTATAGTTTAAACAAACAACGTATTTACATGCTCTTTAACCAATAATTTGTATTAATACAAGCTCAAACACAAAAATAACATAGAAAAAAAATTAAACACTAAAAATTACTGAAATTAACAAGAATTAACAATGAAAATTTTAAAATTTCCATGTCACCCCCACACTTTATTTAGCACATTGTCCCTAATGTGCTCCAATAATAATTAAGGAATTAACTTATACATTTTGGTGTGTCAGTATCATGATTGTTGTTGGGTCGTCTCGTCCTTTCTGGTTTAGCTCCAAAAAAGTTGTGCCATCAAAACTATAAGGTTACTAAAAAACACAATTTTTTAACAATTAAAATAAAATCTAACTACACATGAAAATAAAAATTATGCTAGCATTTTTTTTAAATTAAAAACCTAACTAACAGTAGAAAAATAATTTATTTAACTCCCTCAAAGGTCGACAAAGTCGTCATCATCGAACTCCTCAGTATGGTTGTCCTCGTCCAAATATACCTTATTCTCCTTTCGTCTTGCAGTGGATGGTTCATCCTGTGTGGGTCGGGTGGTGTTGGATGGAGCTTTCCAAAACAGAGGTGGTTGTGGACATCAGAATGACTTTATGCCAAATTTCTCGGCTAGATGGCTCTTTACCTTTCCATATTCATAGTTGCACGGGGTGTTGTACTCGAGGTATGCTTCTAGACATAAAGTCATTTCTTCACTCATCGAAGCTATCAAAGTCGCTTTCTTTCTTTGCACCTTTAGTGGTACAGGTTGTGGCTCTTCCATTGGCTCCAAAAGCTTGCAGTCTCGAGTGTATTCCCGATGTGCCGCCGCTCCCCAACTGATTTATGCGTTGATTGTCGAACCATTCAAAAATAGCATTGTGTGCGTCCTCCGACACGTTACCTCATATTTTAGTGGATCTAGTCCCCTACATTGATCTTCTAACCCTACAAAATAGCATAAAAGAGAATAGCATGATCACGGGTAATTTCCATGACATCCTGTTAAGCGGGCCAGAGAGGCTAGGCCACCATAGAATATGGTGGCAATGGACATTAGAGATGGAAAGATTCAGGTATATCAGTATTGTGAGAGGCACCATCCGAGCAAGTGTTAAAGAAGAATAGGTGCTTTTTTGATTTGTGGCTTGATGGATTACAAAATAAAAGATTGTCCATGCCGGGTTGATTAGGTGCAAGATTCGGTTCAGAATTAGGGACCAGTTAGAGGTCAAAATCAGAGGGGTAATTAGGTTATTCAGATGGGTCATAATTAGAATTAGAATAGGTATGGTAATCAAGGATAGGGAGCACCGGTTCTGGGTGCGAATAGGGTCAAAGCTAAATATCCTACTTTGGTATATGTATCTAGATGTTGGGAAGACAAAGATGCGACTGACATCATTGCAAGTACCTTCACTATCTATTCGGTGCTTTATAGGCGATCACCCACCACATTATTTCTTTCGTCCAGTGTTAAATGAATTAAGAATCGCGTCAGGACAACTTGCTGACTTACCTTGGTGGTTCTTGATTGCTTATATCATCAATTGTAGCTTGAAAAACGAGCCACCTCTCCTTGGCGTATTCCAACATATCTACCCATTGAAAGTTACAACTTCAGGTGCCACGGCTGGAATGATACACTTTAGTACTCGCCAAAGATGTGACCCAATTGTTAGGAAATGGGCCTCCGACCCTCACCTCAACAAAAACAAGTTCATTCGGGTGAAGGGAAGCTGAAGGATGGGTTTGGGTTCCCAACGGAGTGGTCCATCCATTTCGAGTCCACTTGTACCCATAAGCAATTCTATAACAACCCAAAATAAGGCATTGGAGTTTTATGGGTATTTCAAGAATTTTGGCCTGTATGAGCTCAAAATTTCGTAAGGTTGGTACTCGATAGTGTTTTCGTCTATGGCACTTTAACTGTCAAATCAATTTTTTAAAAAGTTTTTAAGAAACCCTTAATTTTGAACAGGACTGATTTGTAACAATGTCAAAATAGTGGGAATTTATGTGACAATTAAACCAATTTTTAAAATTGAACCTAGAAGTCCCCACTTTCAGCCTAAACTCATGATAGTTGCTCTACAAACTTGTAGTTGCCGCCCCCTATTTTTCCCTAACTATTTCCATTGATTTTTGGTCTCAAATCACAATACATTGATTTTCTATAATTCATAAGTCATTTTTTATCTTAAACCTTCAAGAAAAATACCCAAAAACTCCATAAATTTCATCATCTTCTACAAACATGGGGTTTCTGGATTTTTGTCAAAACTTATTCATTCCTTCAACAAAGGTAATTATTCATGTCACCATTGATTTTTAATGTTATTTAGACTCTAGAATTGAATTATTAGCCCTTGAATCGCATATTTTAAATAAAAGTTGAAAATCGAACCATTAATGGTAGATTTCAGGATTTTGAGTCAAAACTTAGTTTCAAAGTGTTTTTCAACTCGCTTTAGCATGATTAGGAGGTTTTTAAACTCATCTCAAGGTTTCGTTAATGATTTCCCATATTTTTATGAATTTTGAGACAATTACGTAAAAGATGTAAAAAACGTCGATACAATGAATCGAGTAGATTTGTCTAGTTTGAAGGTCAAGAATTAGGCGTAGATGACTAAGTAGATGAACGGAACTGATTTTTAGTAGAAAGGTTGAGTATAGATCGAGATATTGGTATATAAAGCTTGTGACGTTAATGGTTTAAGTCACATGAGAATTTAGCTTAAAGCTTATGTTTTTGTTGGTTTGAGTGGATTCTTGGTTGACGTTTGACTGTAATTATTATGCGATTTATATGTGTAAAGCTTTGAATTCGTTAGAAATTGCTACGAGCTAGGAAAGAGTTAGTTGAGCTTTCGATTTTTGACAAAAGCATAAAGAGGTTAGTGTATGGAATTACTACTCGTAAACACGAGCCCTGTGTTATTGGGAATCTAGAGGTAGCCTAAACCCCTACTCTAAATTGTAAATGTAAATTTCTTGGATTATACTTGTCTTCTGGTTATATATTATGCATGATACGTGATATGTGGATGCAGTGCTTATTCTGTAAAGTGTAGTTATATACATGTAATGAATGTACATTATATATGTTATATGATTATGCTAGTGTTTTGCAAAAGATGCTAATATGCAGTGATGGTGCACGAATAATCAGTAAATAATATGTGTTCTTTTTCAGATATTTTAGCCTTGTGATCTTGGAACCATTAGACATAGTTGGCATGCCATAGGATTGTGAATACTCACTTATATGTATATAGGTTTTGGGCGTTGATGCCCTGGGACATGTTTGGAGGGATAAGGGAATGTAAGCTAAGCTCCATTCAACGGGAAAAGTGAGGGTAAATAAGGAGAGTTTTAGCCATACGCTTCACTTTTGGGACATGTTTGACTCTACGAGACTATGTGGTGTAAGAAGATCTGTGTATTCGATGTGTGATGATAGAGCTCATTACATGTTTCATAATCCAAGTGCCATCATATCTCATCTTGTCTTATGTTATATAATTGTATGGAATATGTTTTGTGTTTAAACGATTATGTATATGTGCTATGAGAACGACTTTTAGGCTATGCATGATTTAGTTCTATGTTATGCTAGACTTAAGAATATACTACTTGTGAAAATATATCTGGTTGTGTTACATGATGATGTGTTTATGTTGTGGTCATTCTTGCATTCACTGAGCTTGCAAAAGCTCATTCCCTAATTTCAATATTTGTAGATTAGTGACGTCACGGTGTGGGCGGTGTGGTCTCCAAGGGAGTGATCCAAGGAAGTCTGGTTATTCTTCGTAGGTGATTTATTATTTTATTATTTGTTTTGGGGAACTAGGCAATATGATAGAACTATTTTGAGATATTCAGCTTCACCATTTTGATTTACCTATAGGAATTTTGTGTTATATTTATGCTAGAATACTTAAACATTGGAAATGGCATGATTATATTGGTTCGGATTCACTTTTAGAATTTTGTATTATTGATTAAATCATATGAACAGTTATTTAGTGTAGTACTTGATGCATGTTGATTAGGAACTGTTTGTGATGAGTTAATTGCATTCATGTGCTGTATTTTTAGCTCTAGTAGCAGAGCTACCGATATTGAGCTATAAGAATTGATACCTCTGTGAATTAAAATGTATAGGAAACAAAATATAGATTTTGTATCAATACTCGGGGGATAAATATCGATACTTTATCCTACGGTACCGATATTTTTCGATAGATGGGTTTTTAAATCAAGAAACAACATGCTTAATTGGTATCATTTTTCCAGGTGGTATCTATACCACATCAGAAAATTATAGATACCTTTATATCAGTATCGATACATATGGAAATTTTTATGGAATCTTGCTACTTAGCCCCTAAGCAAAATTATAATTGAACGTGTGATCGTTAATGAATGAATTGCATGTAATAATGATAATTAACTATCTGGACATATTAAAACTTGTTCGACTTAACAAAGGTTGTTCAATTTACTTGAATCTAGCTTCCTGTTTATCGTAAATGAGACGAGACAGTGGTGTGACATTCTAAATTCAGGCTTGGTGACCAGGTCAGGTATAAGGTGTTACATTTGGTGGTATCAGAGCCTAGGTTCATTAATGCTCTGACCTAGGAGATTGTTGTGTGTTTAGAGTTTCGAAACTCACGAATCTAAATCTCTTTGTTTTTTCTTATATTCGTGATGTAACCCTGATTGAATTACATAAGATATCTCTATTTGTGATGTATGTAGGGTAGGAACGAGAACACATTTCCTTTAACCCAAAAGTTTACTTGCAGGAATGAGACTTGGATCATTCCCGCCATTCACATCGTTTACTTGTTTGTTTGTATACTAGATTAATTAGATATGCCTCCTAGATGTGTTAACGTGAGAGCTAGTGCTCAAAAGAATGGTACATCCTATACATCACCTGTGTCACTGCATAGAGTGAACATACTTGATGAGGGTATAGGCCCTCTGATGAAAGCCATGATAGGAGCATTTCAACGAATTACTGATGCTAACTCTACACCCGCACTTGCCAATCTGGCACCAGTTAATCGAGGTTTGTAGCTTAAACGTCTTTGGGCATTGGGTGGTAAAGAGTTTTCTAGAGTGAAAGGCACTGATCCAGCCATAGTTGAGTACTAGTTAGAGTGAGTTGAAAGGATCCTTGAGCAGATGTCTTGTTCTGATGAGGAGAAGTTGGGTTGTGTTGTGTCCTTACTCGCTGGTGATGCTCATCGTTGGTGGAATACAGTTAAGAGAGGTATAGTTGCTGAAAGATTAACTTGGAACTACTTTTTCGAAGCTTTTAAGAGGAAGTATATGGGCGAACAATATATGGAGGCTCATAAACGTGAATTTTTGGACTTAGTTCAGGGTGAATTATTGATAGGTGATTATGAGGCTGAATTCGTGTAACTTAGTCAATACGATCCTAAGATGGTTCCTTTCGAAAGGGACCATTGTAAGAGGTTTCTTTTTGGGTTAAACTGCGAGATTCGGGTTTATTTGGTAGCTCAACCTATAGAGATGTTTAACGAGCTGGTTGAGAGGGCTAAGGTTGTGGAGGAGACCTTAGCTAAACCACCTCGTTCTGTGGCTACTGATTCTGGCAAAAGAGCTTCTGATAGTGCATCGGGATGACCAGCTAAGAGAGGGCGTGATAGTCATGTCTGTAGTAGAGGTGCAAGACATGGGACTCGACTGAGTCAATCTAAGCAGTAGAGTGGTACTGTGGTTAGTGCTAGTGGTTCAGCAAGTAGTTCTGGATGGCTGCTTTGTGTTCACTGTGTGCGTAGGCAATCTGGAGAGTGTTGTAAGTTGACTAGTGGATGTTTAAAATGCGATTCGAAGGAACATTCTTTAAGGGATTTCCCACCTAGAAATGAGGTTTCACAGACTTAGAGTTTGGCACCTGTTACTACGACTGGTAGAGGCCGTGGTCGCGGTAGAGGTAATGGAAGATTAAGTGGGCAGTGGATTGTCACTCATACTGTTGCTACATAGGTTGAATCTAGATGTCCAGCTCGAGTTTATATTGTTAGGGAGCCAGAGGATCAAGATCCGATTGATGTTATCGCAAGTACTTTTACTTTGTGATCTACTTCGTTATTTTCTTTAGTTGATTTTGGATTCTTATATCTTGAGTGAATTGGCATGTATGTTAGGGATTCCTGTTAAGACTATTGGTTTGGGTGTAACTGTTATTAGTTCTCTTGGTGATAGTGTAGTAGTAAATAAAGTTTATCGTAGGTGTCCTTTTATGATTCAAGGATATATTTTCTCTATTGATCTCATGGAATTGCCGTTTTATGGATTTGATGTGATCCTTGGAATGGATTGGTTAACTGAACATAAGGCTAGAGTAGATTTTGAGACTAAGCGAATTACCTTGACGAATAGTGATGGAATGGAAATAGTTGTAAAGGGTGAAAGACCGGGTTTCATGTCAAATGTGGTTTCAAGAATGAAAGCTGAGAAGTTGATGGGTAAAGGTTGTGAGGCTTATTTGGCTTATATGATGAATTTCGTTAGTAAGGAGTTAAGAGTTCAGGATATTTGCACTATTAGGGATTTTCCTAACGTGTTTTCAAAAGAGTTATCGGGTTTACCACCGGATTAGGAAGTGGAGTTTGGAATTGAGCTTTATCCTGGTACTGCACCGGTGTCCATTGCACCCTATCGCATGGCACCAAAAGAGCTCAAAGAGTTAAAGTTTTAGTTGCAAGAGCTGTTGGATAGAGGGTTTATTCAATCGAGTGTATCTCTGTGGGGTGCACTAGTTTTTTTTGTGAAGAAGAAGGATGGTCGATAAGGATGTGTATTGATTATAGATAGTTGAACAACTTAACTGTTAAGAATAAGTATCCCTTGCCTCAAACCAATGATCTATTTGATCAGTTTAGAGGTGCAACGATGTTTTTGAAGATTCATCTTAGATCTGGGTATTGTCAATTAAAGGTGAAGGAGTCAGATGTGTTGAAAATTGCTTTTAGGATTCAGTATGGGCATTATGAGTTTTTGGTGATATCGTTTGGGTTAACTAATGCTCCTGCTGCATTCATGGATTTGATGAACCATGTGTTTCATTCATATTTAGATCAATTCGTGGTTGTTTTCAAAGATGACATCTTAGTATAGTCTAGTTTTGAGGAAGACCACGCCGAGCACTTAAGAGTGGTTTTGAAGATTCTTCTAGATAAGTAGCTGTATGCGAAGCTATGCAGTGTGAGTTTTGGCTCAGAAAAGTGGTGTTCTTAGGTCATGTTGTACCGGCATAAGGGATTTGAGTGGATCCCAAGAAGATAGAGGCAATTTTGGAATGGAAGTCGTCTAGGAGTGTTACTAAAGTTAGGAGTTTCTTGGGTTTAGCTGGTTATTGCTGTAGGTTCGTTGAAGGGTTTTCTCTCATTGTCGTACCTTTAACGAAACTACTTTAGAAGAGTTTGGTGTTTGAATGGATTGATGAAAGGTAGAAGAGTTTTGATCGGCTTAAGGTAGTTTATACTAAGGCACAAGTGCTGGTTCAACCCGAACCTGGGAAAGATTTTGTAATTTATAGTGATGCTTCGTATTTGGGACTTGGTTGCGTTTTGATGAAAGAGGATAAAGTTGTGGCTTATGCTTCAAGGCAATTGAAGACGCACGAATGAAACTATCCTACACATGATTTGGAGTTAGCTGCTGTGGTGTTCGCACTTAAGAGTTGGCGACATTATCTTTATAGAGAGAAGTGTGTTATCTACACTGATCATAAGAACCTTAAGTACCTCCTCACCCAAAAGAAGTTGAATTTAAGGCAAAGACGTTGGATTGAACTATTAAAGGATTATGATTGTGTAATAGAGTATCACCCTGCCAAGGCAAATATAGTTGCTGATGCCTTAAGTAGGATGTCGATGTCGGAATTGAGAGCCATTTTTGCGTACTTGAGTTTAGCTACTAATGGTGGTTTGTGTGTTGAACTGCAAGTGAGGTCGTCTTTGTCACAACAAATCAATGAGAAACAACCATTAGATGGAGAATTATTGAAAAGGATTCAACAAGTTGAGCAAGGTATTAAGGGAGATTTTGATGTTGATAATGATGGTATCTTGAATTTTTGAGGTAGGTTGTATGTACCACAGGATGTGGATTTAAGGCAAGCGACCCTTACCGAGACGCATAGTAGCCCTTACGCTATGCATCCCAGAAGTGGAAAGATGTATCATGATCTTAGGGAAGTTTATTGGTGGCCGAGTTGAAAGTGTGATGTTACAGGTTTTGTGACTTGATGTTTGGTTTGTCAAAAGGTGAAGACTATACATCAGTTTCCTTCGGGTTTGTTGCAACCTATTGTGATTCCTGAATGGAAGTGGGAAAGGATTTCTATGGAATTTGTTTTGGGTTTGCCGTTGACCCCTTCGACGAAAGATTCAATATGGGTTATAGTTGATCGGTTTTCGAAAAGCGCACATTTCTTAGCCATGCGAACTAATTATTTTTTGCAGAAGCTAGCAGAGTTGTATATTGCTGAGATTGTTCGTCTTCATGAGGTTCTAGTTTTGGTTATTTCGGATATGGATTCGAGGTTTACTTCAAGGTTTTGGAAAAGTTTACAGGAAGCTTTGGGATCGAAGCTTACTTTTAGTACGGCTTATCACCCCCAAACCGATGGCCAATCTGAAAGGGTAATTCAAGTTCTAAAAGGTATGTTGCGAAGTTGTGTGATTAAGTTTAGTGGTAGTTGGGAGAGATATTTGCTTTTAGCAGAGTTTGCTTACAACAATAGTTTTTAAGCAAGTATTCGTATGGCCCCTTTTGAAGCGTTGTACGGCAGGAAGTGTAGAACTCCTTTGTGTTGGACAGAATTAGATGAGAGGCGAGTTGTTGAGCGAGATTTGGTTCGTGAGACTGAAGAAAAGGTTAAGCTAATCTAAGATCATTTGAAAGCAGCGTCTGTTAGGGAGAAATCTTATACAAATCTGAAATATCGAGATATCGAGTTTTAAGTAGATAATAAGGTATTTTTGAAGGTTTCACCGTGGAGGAAAGTTTTGAGATTTGGTAGGAAGGGTAAGTTAAGTCATAGATATATTGGACCTTATGAAGTTGTTGAGAGGATAGGTCCGGTAGCTTATCGTCTCAAGTTTCCGCTGAAACTTGACCGAATTCATGATGTGTTCTATGTGTCCATGCTTAGAAAGTATCGCTCTAATCCGTCACATATTATGCCAATTGAAGAAATTGAAATCCGTGATGATTTTTCCTATGAGGAAGAACCAGTTGAAATTTTAGACCATGAAGTGAAAGTGTTACGAAACAAGAGAGTTCCGTTAGTTAAAGTTTTGTGGCGCAATCATAAAGTGGAAGAGGCTACTTGAGAAACCGAGGAAGCATGAGACGCAAATACCCTTATTTGTTTAGCTCAGGTAATTTTGAGGACAAAATTCTTTTTATAGGGGGAGAATTGTAACACCCCAAAATAGGGTCTGGGAGTTTTAGGAGTATTTTAGGAATTTTGGCTTATATAAGCTCGAAATTTCGTAATGTTGGTATTTGATAGTGTTTTCGTCTATGGCATCTTAACTGTCAAATCAATTTTTGAAAAAGTGTTCAAGAAACTCTTAGTTTTGAAAATGACTGATTTGTAAGAAAGTCAAAATAGTGGGCATTTATGTGGCAATTAAACTAGGTTTTAAATTGAACCTATAAAGCCACACTTTCAGCCTAAACTCACGATAGTTGCTCTTCAAACTTGTAGTTGCCGCCCCTTGCTTTTCCCTAACTATTTTCATTGATTTTCTATCATTCCTAAGTAATTTGTCATCATAAACCTTCAAGAAAAACACCCAAAAACTCCATAAATTTCATCTTCTCCAAATGTGGGGTTTCTATATTTTCATCCAAACTCATTCGTTACTTCTACAAAGGTAATCATTCATGTCACCATTGATTTTTAATGTTATTTAGACTCTAGAACTGAATTATTAGCCCTTGGATCGCATATTTTAAATAAAAGCCGAAAATTGAACCAGTAATGGTGGATTTCGGGATTTTGAGTCAAAACTTAGTTCCAAAGTGTTTTTCAACTCGTTTTAGCATGATTAAAAGGTTTTTAAACTTATCTCGAGGTTTCATTAATGATTTCCCATGTTTTTATGAATTTTTTGAAAATTGTCTAAAGGATGTTGAAAATGTCGATACAATGAATCGAGTAGATTTATCTAGTTTGAAGGTTGCAAATTAGGAGTACATGACACTGATTTTTAGCAAAAAGTTTGAGTATAGATCGAGATATTGGTATATAAAGTTTGTGATGTTAATGGTTTAACTCACATGCGAATTTAGCTTAAAGTTTATGTTTTAGTTGGTTTGAGTAGATTCTTGGTTGATATTTGACTGTGGTTATTGTGTGATTTATATGTGTAAAGCTTCAGACTTGTTAGAGCTTGCTACGAGCTATTGGTTAGTGTATAGAATTGCTACTCGTAAACATAAAGTGGTTAGTGTATAGAATTGCTACGACAAAAACATAAAGTGGTTAGTGTATAGAATTGCTACTCGTAAACACGAATCATGTGTTATTGGGAATTTAGTGGTAGCCTAAACCCCTACTCTAAATTCTGAGTGTAAGTTTTCTTGGACTATACTTGTCTTCTAGTTATATAATATGCATGATATGTGATATGTGGATATGGTGCTTATTGTGTAAAGTGTAGTTATATACATGTAATAAATGTACATTATATATGTTATATGAATATGCTAGTATTTTGCAAAAGATGCTAATATGCAGTGATGGTGCATGAATAATCGGTAAATAATATGTGTTCTTTTTCAAATATTTTAGCCTTGTGATCTTGGAACCATTGGACATAGTTGGCATGCCATAGGATTGTGAATACTCACTTATATGTATATAGGTTTTGGGCGTTGATGCC
>JABEZY010266163.1:0-25898 GCA_013467495.1 Gossypium gossypioides | reverse complement strand
GAAGTAATTCATAGTTTTATGAAAAAGTTAATGATGGTGTATAATGATTTATAAAATCCTATGATGTTAGGAATTAAAAATTTATATGATGTGATAAACTTACTCATTTATGAGTTGATGGTTATGTAGTTGATAAATAGTGAGGCATTGGTATAGGTTTATATTTAATCTATTAAGTTCATTGTTGAAATGGAATGTTATGTTTAAAGTTTATACAAGCTTACTAAGCATTCATTTTCCTTTACTTATAGATTACCAGAAGCTCGGTCAAATTTGAAGCTTGTCAGAGATCTATCACACTATCCAGCGATTATATCGATAGATTTGATATCTTGATCAATGTTATAATGGCATGTATAAGTGAATTGTGTTGGATGAGGTGTTGTTATGTTTGGCTTGTAAATGTGGTATTTTGGTTAGTGTGCTTTTGGCATTTGATGTCTTGATCGTTGGTGTTTTTATCGCCAAATTGATATATGAATTGAATGGTTTACTATTTCGTTTGTTCGTTAATGCTTCATAACCCTGTTTCGGCGACGAATATGGGTTAGGGGTGTTACAATTTATATTTTCTCTTATTCTTAGTTTTAGAGTTTATTTTATTGCACTTTCTTCTTGTTCTTAGTGTTCTTGTAGTTAGTTAAGTTAGTTATCACTATATCTTAGGTTTATTTACACTTTCAATCCCTGTACCTGGGTTGTAATGACATTTCTAGCTTTAGTTTAATTTATTTCAGTTTTCTTTACTTTAAATCTGTTACAGTTTGTTCCTTTTATGTTTCTTACTTTAGATTTTCTTGTTGAATGCTTCTCTTTACATGTATTTTAAGTTTTCTTGTATAAAAATCCAAGCTTTTACCTTTTTCTTAAGCTTTTCTTTAATGGCTTCCATGCTTTTCATTTCCATGTTCATTAGCTTTATTTTCAGCATGAGTAACTAAACCTTTAAAGGGGGTTGGTTGATGGAGAAGTGGTGAGATGATTTTTAAATAAGGGATCAAATAGTAATAAATTGGACTAATTTGAATGAACCTAAAAACTTAGGATTTATGACCCTAAGGGAATATTTAGGCAAGTGAGATCGAGAGGAGATCTTGTTGGGCACCAATTCATTATTCCCAGGTTAACTGGTGAGATCGAGAGATAATCCAAAATAATTTGTCTAACTTGGTAAAATTGAGACCGAGAGGTAAAATAAAACCATTTTGGGAGTTTAAGTGATCTGAATCCCTAATTTGAGGATTACTGAACCACTTTGAGCTCAACCAATCATCGTTTGTTATTTAATTGTTAATTTCGTACGTTTACAATTTAGTCCTTTTATGGTTTGTCGTAATATAATTTTTTGTGATTAGTTGGTTAGACTCTTTATTTCACGCACGTTATTTAGAAATTGTTCAATCCACAATTCTCTTGGGTTTGATAATTGGAATACTCTAGTGTTCCATTGTAACACTACAAATACTACAACTCACCTGTCACACTTGCAGTAAGTCACGATAATTATATTTGTTTTAGTGAATGTTGATTTCTTCCTTCCATCGTTCGCGAGGGCGATGCGAGGAGGGCAGTCAATTATAGTTATATGCACTTTGAATTATAACTTGATGTATAAAATTGGTCAATTGGATGAAATGTGTAAATAGATTTCAAATATGTTTTAAAATGGTATTAAAAGTTGCAATTGTCAATGGCTTGGTAAATGGATATGTATGTTTGAGGTTCTGAATGAAATGTTTTAGTTAGATAACTTAAACATGTAATGGCATTTGTACATTGTTGAAAAAGGTGTTGTAATTCTAGAATTGAGGTTTGAAGATTTCAAATGTGGCCTGAAATTATGTATTGAATGTGTATTGAGATTGAATGGGAATTCCAGGTTGTTGTTATTTAACATTTAGTAGAAACAGGATGTCACGTCACGACATCGGGTGTTTGTTGTTGCAATGAGATTAGGCCATCATGCTACGACGTGACGTCGAGCATGGGTCATTGGGACAATACATTGACAGTATGTTGCGTTACGACGTCAACTTAAATTTGTAAAAACATTGCAGTTTAGTCCTAATTCAATCTCGGTTTGCATTAGAGCTTTTGTAAGCTCGTTCAAGACCTGAAAACAGTTTTATATTGTATTGTATGCTTGTATTGATTGGAATTAATACATTTAATGGTGTAATTTTTTTAGTTTAATTATAGTTGCTTCGGTAACAAATATAATACATTATAGCTCGGGCTTGGCGATCGAGTTGGGTGTGGGGTGTTACAAAGTCGTGGAAAGCCAACAAAGTGGCTAATGTGTTAAGTAAAAAAGTAGAGTTTGCAACAATCAGCCAGCTACATAGCTCTCTATTAGAGCGAATTAGGGAGGGATTGTCCTATGATCCCACCACCAAAGCATTGATAGAACTTGCTAGACAAAGGAAAACAAGGCAATTTTGGCTCGAGGGAGATTTTTTGTACACTCAGGGGCATCGTCTTTATATGCCTCAATATGGGAAATTGAGCAAAGAAGTCGTGAAATAGTGCCATGACTCGAGATGGGCTAACCATCCAGAAATGTACCATAAGTTGACTCTTTTAGAGGACCATTATTATTGGTCTCACATGGTAATGATGTTGAAACTTATGTGAAGACTTGTCTAGTGTGCCAATAAGATAAGGTAGAGTTAAGAACTCCAGCCGATTTATTACAACCTTTTCCCATTTTGGAATGCCCATGAAAGAGTGTATCTATGGATTTTATTATTGGTTTGCCTAAACCTTTATTCCAGCAATCAAGGGGTGCCCTACTGAGGAGACAACTCGTTTGTTCCTTAAACATATGGTGAAATATTGGGGAGTGCCACAGTCTATTGTTAGTAATTGAGATGGGTGGTTTACGGGCTAGTTTCGGATAGAATTGTTCAAGTTGATGGTTAGAATTGAACTTTTAGATAAATTTTAAACTCTAGACCGTAGAAACTCAGGACAAATAGGTAATGCTTGAACTTTTTTTTGAAAATTGTAGATATACTTTAGATTTTAAATTTTTTAGAATTCACCATAAACACCTAAGGTAGACGTGATAGGGGTAAGCTGCGTAGGGCCGACCTACTGAGCCTCCCACTATTCAAGGTGAAAACCCAATCCCCGAGGAGGAATACATAAAAAATTCAATTGCCAATGGTGGCAGAGGTTGAGAATGGAGATGATGTAGTGTCACAAGCAATGCTGAGGGTTCTGCAGAGGGTTGCTGGAGCCCAAACTAGATCGGGAACTGTAAATCTATTACTGAGAGGCTCCGATCGAATGGGGCTAAAATATTCAAGGGTGTTGTTAGAACATTCCCTACTGTGGTTGAGTACTAGATGGAGTCGACGGAGAGGATTCTAGAGGATTTAGATTGTACTCCAGAACAAAAATTGAAGGTTATTGTGTCCTTGCTAAGGGATGAGGCTTATCACTGGTGTCAGTCTGTTGTGAGGGTTACACAGGCAGAACGTTTGACCAAGGGATATTTTTAGGAGGCCTTTTAGAAGAAGTATGTAGGCACTAGGTATATGGAGTCTCGCAAAGTCGAGTTCATCGAGTTGAAGTAGATAGATAGGACTATGGCAGAGTATGAGGTTGAATTTTTGATGCTCAGCTGTTATGCTTAGGGTATGGTTTCCATTGAGAAATATAAATGCGTGAGGTTAAAAAATGGATTGCGTTTTGACCTCAAAATATATGTTGCTCCACACTAAGAAAGGGTGTTTGAGACCCTAGTGGAGAAAACCAAGATTGTGGAGGAAATCAAGTAGGTGGAACTCGAAAAATAGGAAAAAAATAAGGTCCTATTTAAGAGAGATTTAGGTTCCACTGGCTCNNNTACTCATCCCACAAAATGAGCCAAAAAGGGTAGACCACAACAAGGGTTTCTATAGCTAATTCTGGGGGTAAGACTTCCAACTGTTGTATTGTGGTAAGTGCCACCTGGGCAAGTGTTAGAGGAAATTGGGAGTTTGTTTGAAATGTGGATCGACTGAGCACTTTATGAATGATTATCCTCGTTAGGTCGAGTTGATGCAAGCTCCGACTGAAAATCAGGCCCAAAATTAGGAAAGGGCCAGTTACCTCTAAGGGCCTGAATACAAAATAAGGCCACTAATAATATCGTGATTGGAAATTAGGGTGCAAACCGAACTGAGGCTAGACAGTCTGCCCTTGTTTACGTTGTTAGAGGTCGTGAGGATAGAAATACGTTCGACGTCATGACAAATACCTTTACCATCCATTTTGTTCCATATTTTGCCTTGATCGATATATGATCTACTATTCTTATGTCTCTTGTGATATGTTCGATAAATTGGGTATTGGGGTATAGAAAACCACCAGTGATGTTACTGTAGTTAGCCCTTTAGGAAAATCAATTGTTGTAAATAAGATCTATAGGATATGTCTATTAGAGGTTCAAGGTGTAGTGTTTTCGACAAATCTTATGGAATTACCTCTTGGTGAGTTTGATTTAATTCTAGGAATGGATTGGTTGGTAGAACACCAAGTTAGTTTGGACTGTGCCTATTAGAGTGACTTTGAAAATGGTTGAGGGTAGTGAAACTGTTATGGTTGGGGAGCGACGAAACTATTTATCTAATGTGATCTCCGCTATGGTAGCCGAGAAGTTGGTGCGGAAAGGGTATGAGGCCTATTTAGCCTATGTGTTAGATGTAAGTGCTAGTAGTGCAATTGTAGATAGTATCCAAATAGTTAGGGAATTCCCAGATGTATTTCTCGAGGAACTACTAGGGTTACATCCAGATTGTGAGGTAGAATTCAGACTTGAGTTGTTGCCTGGAACCGCTTCAGTGTCCATTGCTCCCTATCGCATAGCACCTAAGGAGTTTCAAGAATTAAAATTCCAAGTTGAGGAGCTTTTGGATTGTGGTTTTATTAGACCTAGTGTTTCTCCGTGGGGAGCTTCGGTTCTATTTTTTAAGAAAAAAGATGACTCCCTAAGGCTGTGCATTGACCATCAACAATTGAATCAGCTACCCAGGACCGATAATTTATTTGATTAATTTTGTGGTGCAACAATGTTCCCTAATAAATTTAAGGTCTGGGTATTATCAATTAAAGGTGAAGGAGACGGATGTGCCCAAAATTGCATTTAGGACTCGGTATAGTCATTACAAGTTTCTTGTTATGCCTTTTAGATTAACTAATGCTCTTGTTGCATTTATGGACTTGATGAACTGAGTATTCCAACCCTTCCTTAATTAGTTCATCGTTGTGTTTATCAATGACATCTTAGTTTATTCTAAAACTGAAACCGAACATGATGAACATCTTAGAAAAGTTTTGTAAATCCTCCGAGAAAAGAAAATTTATGTGAAACTAAGTAAATGTTAGTTCTGGCATAAGGAAGTAATGTTTCTAAGTCATGTGGTATCCGTAGAGGGTATCCGAGTAGATCTGAAAAAGATAGAGGCTATTTTGGAGTGGAAACAACCCAAAAATGTTTTTGATATCCGAAGTTTTCTTTGTTTAGCCAAGTATTATAGGAGATTTTTCGAAGGGTTCTCGTTGATTACTGCACCTCCAACTAAGTTGTTGAGGAAGAATGCTTCGTTTAAATGGGCAGATGATCAGTAAGCTAGCCTTGAAAAGCTAAAGTCTGTGTTGACTCAAGCCTCCATGTTAATTTAGCCTCAGTCGGGAAAGGTGTATGTGGTATATAGTGATGCATCTTACATTGGCCTTATATGTGTGTTGATGCAAGATGGAAAAGTAGTCGCCTACGCGTCAAGGCAGTTGAAACAGCATGAGTATAGCTATCCAAGTCACGATTTGAAGTTGGCATCCGTGGTGTTCGCATTAAAAATTTAGAGGCGGTACCTATATGGTGAGAAGTGCTACATTTATACGGATCATAAAAGTCTCAATTATCTTCTCAGCCAAAAAAAGTTGAACTTGAGGCAACGGAGGTGGATAGAATTATTAAAGGACTATAACTGTGTGATTGAATACGACCCCAGAAAAGCCAATATGGTGGCAAATGCTCTAAGTAGAAAATATATGATTGGTCTAATAATGATGTTTGCTAGGTTAAGTCTAGTGGATGATAAAGGTTTATTAACGAAACTACAAGTGAAACCCACCTTGGTTAGTGATATTATGGATAAACAACCATTAGATGTGTCCTTTTTGCCATGGATTAAGCCAGTGGAGGATGATATTCTATGCTTTCGAGGGAGGTATTGTGTGTCGAACGATAAGGAGCTAAAACAATCCATACTTCGAAAAGTGCCTAGTAGCATTTATGCTATGCATCCTAGAGGAAATAAGATGTATCGGGATTTAAAGAAATTGTACTGGTAGCCTGGACTGAAATGAGAAGTAACAAATTTCATAGCTAAGTGCCTATGGCCTGGACTGAAATGAGAAGTAACAAATTTCGTAGCTAAGTGCCTAACGTGCCAACAAGTGAAGGTGGAACGCCAGTTTCCTTTTGGCTTGTTACAATCAATTAAGATACCTAAGTGGAAGTGAGAGCAAATAAAATGAACTTTTTTAGTGTGTTACTCTTAACACCCGCTAAGAAAGATTCAATTTGGGTGATAGTAGACCAATTAACTAAGTAAACTCATTTCTTACATGTCCGTACATATTACTCATTATAAAATCTGGCTAAGTTATATATTTCAGAGATTGTGCGACTACATGGGGTACTAGTATCAATTATTTCAGATCGAGATCCCCATTTTACATCTCGATTTTGGAAAAAGCTACATGAGGCACCAGGTACTCGGTTTGATTTTAGTACTACCTTTCATCCGTAGACTGATGTACAATCCAGATGGGTTATTCAGATATTGGAAGATATGTTAAGGGGCTGTATTATCGATTTTCGAGAAAGTTTGGAAGAACACTTGCCTCTAGATGAATTTGCCTATAATAATAGCTTTCATTCGAGTATACTAATGACACCTTATGAAGCTTTGTATGTTCGCAAGTGTCGAACACCATTGTGTTGGACTGAACTTAGTGAAAGGAAAGTTTTGGGTCCCGAAACAGTATAGGAGTCTAAGGGGAAAATAAGGTTAATCCACGATAGACTGGAAGTGGCTTCGCATAGGAAAAATTCATATGCTGACCTTAAAAGGAAGGACATTTAGTACATTGTCGAAGATCAAGTCTTCCTAAAAGTGTCTCCATGGAAAAAGTGTTGAGGTTCGGGCGAAAGGGCAAGTTAAGTCCTAGTTTCATTGGTTTCTTACAAAATTCTTAAATGAGTCGGTCCAGTGGCATATCAATTAGAATTACCTCCTAAACTGGACTGTACCCATGATGCTTTCCATGTCTCCATGTTGTGACGATATCAATCTGACCCTTCCCATATTGTTCCAATCGAAGAGATTGAAGTGAGACCAAAATTATCTTTTGAGGAGGAATCGATGCAAATTCTAATTGTGAGGTAATGGTTCTGAAAAGGAAATAGACCCTACTAGTTAAGGTTCTATGGTAGAACCATCGCACCGAGGAGGCCACGTGGGAACTAGAAGACATGATCTATCAACAATATCCTCATCTATTCGAGTCAGGTAAATTTTGAAGATGAAATTTCTTTTAAGGAGGGAAGAGTTGTCACGCCTCGAAATAAAGGGGGTTAATAGGAATGAGTAAACAAGAAATGGGTGATAGCCCAATTGTTAAAAGTTAGCTTTCATTCTTAGAGGTCCTAGGTTCGAGTCCCTCCTTCACCTCCCAGTTCTTTTTAAATTCGAAAATAATGGGTAATTTGCTATGCCGTCCCTAGGGTTTTCAAACCCTAGGTATTTAACCCACTTTTTCCTAATTAGAATTTGCCCCTTGTTTTTGTTTTCAACTCCTAATAGAATTTTGCCTTCCCCTTTCCATTTATTCTATTTTTCTTTTCTTTTCCTATTCTTTACCCCATATTTTAATCCTAATTATTGCTGATTATTTTTCTTTCTCGAATCAATCATCCCTCGTTCAATCATTTTTGTATCGATTTTGTAATTTCCATGAATAGCATTTGTATCCTTGCTAAGAAACTATAAGTACACATCGTTTCCATGATTAGATCCCATATTTTCATAATATTACTATTTGACGCTAATCTTTGTTCGATTAATCAATCTTTTACAGGTTTTTGCCAATCTTTAATAATCTTTGCCGAAATCTTGACCCCAATTGTTAATTCATGTGTAAATATTGTTTGAAGGACTGAATCTAGATTAATCGGATCAAAGTTGATCGTGGGAAGACTTGTTGTGAAAGGCGTGTGTCTTTTGCAAGCGAATCAGTGATGATAATCTGTAGGATTAGGGCCACACAGGTGGACCACACGGTCATGTAATTGTGTCAGGTGCTAACTGGAACACCCCAAATCAATATTAGCTACTGATTTTCCAGTATGTAATTGTGTTATGTGCTGATTGGAACACCCTAAATCAATCGTAAAGTCGAAAAACGTTCATGCGCACAATTCACAACAAAATAATGTAAGAAATCTAACTAGTTTGGAATCGTAAAATAGTAATAATTTTGACAATTGTTTGGTACCATAAGTGGGTGTTTAAGGGCTGGTTAAGAGATGAATTGATGAAATTTATACTTATTTTTTACTTAGGTTCGTTTTAAGGTTTATAAAGGAAAATTGGGAGATTCGCTAATGTGTTGTGAGAAAGTAAAAAATAAGGTGTGGGTCCTAAATTCAAAAACTTAATGAAAAAATGATAATTTTTTGATATATTTGATGATTTAGCTTGCTGAATGGATTGACTTAATAGCCAAATAATTAATTTTGTAAGTGGCCGAACAAGGTACGTTTCGAGCCCTAAGAGATTGATATGTTAGCAAAGTTGCTAGTTTGACAGTGTGACTGTATGGATGGTATTGTGATGCATGATTGTGTTATTTGGTATGAGATTGATTGTATATATAGCATGATTTGCTGAGATATGATTTTGTGCACGATATAATTGCATGGATAGTTTGCTATGTTATATTGGAAAGGTTGCTATACATGCACATTGGAAAATCATAAAAGTATGTGAAATTGTGTATTATTGAATGATATCATCTTAATGGTAATTTGAAAGTTGGAATACTGTTTCCATTTACTGAAAGTATGTGATTATTGAGGGCATGTTGAACATGTCAAATAAATGTTAAAAGTATTGAGATATGATTATGTATGAGATTGTGTGACATATTGCATTTGCATTGGGATAGGATATCTTGTGGTTGATAGAGGAGTTCCATGGAGTACCGACAACATATTAAGTTCGCATTTATATGTAGTCAGTGCACTGCACCTGAAGTACTGAGGGGATTGGTGATTTTATCGCATATTATATGTTATTGGCGATTGTGTCATACTATTTGATATCCGACAGATTTTCTGCATTATTGATTATTTGGTGGTTTTAGCACATCGACCTATGTCACATTTGTTGGAGTTTGGCAGACAGGTTTTGAGGAACTTATGGTGTGTAGCGGATGGTATGGGTAGGAACCTTTTAGCATTGCCTCATGCTTAGGACATAGTCGAATGATATTGATTTATGCTACGTATTGTATTGTGTTGTATTAAATGGTATCCAAATTAATGATTGTTACTCAAATGAATTATGACCATGCTTATACACTGTTTGACATCAATTTAATAATGACTATTTAATGATATGAAATTCCAATGATGGTTCTGTGCTATTTTGTTAAAGCTAATATGTTTCACTGTATTTGATATTTATGTCTATTTAAATAACTGTTCCACTTACACTGAGCTAACATAAGCTCACCCCCCAATAGTGTTTAACTTTTCAAGTAAATCTCAAAATTAGGATCGGACTTGGCATTCAAAAAATCACCTTGGACCTCGGACTATTCTTAGTAAGTATTATTAAGTTTTTATTGGTTTTTGTTTGTAATTTATAATTATTTCTGGTCTGTGGCTTCTAACTTTTCTGTAGGGGATTTTTACATGCATGGATTACTCAAGCATAATAACCAAAAAATGCAATATATCGGAGTATAGGTTCAAAGCCTTGGACTGATTTTTGATTTTCAAAAACGAGTCTACATGCATGTTGTAATGACTCGATAGTCAGGGGTGTTGGGAAGTGTATTTTTGGGACTCCGTTTTCGTAAATCGGACCCTTAAATATTTTTATTAAATATTTACGAGGTTAGTTAGTAGTGAATTAGATTTTGGTTAAGTAAATTTTGTGAAATTAGGAGTTGTTAACGTACAGGGACTAAATTGCGTATGAGTTAAAAGTTGAATTATAAATTGAAATAAACTAAAACGACTAAAATAGAAAATAAGCATTTATTTAGTGTGGTGGACGGCATTAATAATGTATGTTGTATATATATATTGTTAACTTAACTTATATATGTATGTTATAATAAATAAATGGTATAAAATGTATGTAAATTATATTATATAATAATATAGTAGAAACATAATAAAAGAAATGTAGGAAAATGGAAAGAAAGTGGATTGCATGAAAATTAGAAAAGAAGAAGAGAACGCACGGCTAGGGACTTGAGGGGTTCAAGCTCAAATTGGTTAGTGCAATTTAGCCCCTTTTCTTATAAATTTTATGTTTTTGGAAGCTCGGTACCTAGGGCTACCCGACCCATGTTGTAATTTTATGGTACTTTTGTTTCTTAGTTAAATGATGGATAATTGTATATATATGTGGTTATAGTTGAGGCAATGTTGGTATGGTAGCTTAGCCTAATGCTTGGGATGTGCTTAGCTTCAATTTTGGTAACTTTGGGAGTTGAAAGTTAGTTCAATTATGGTAACTGTGATATGAATGAAACTCTAGAATGGTTGATGCATTGTTGAAATGTTTGAACATATAAAATGTGGTACCAATGAGGGTACCTTTGTTAGGCATATTAGATGATGGATTTGGTATAAATTGAGCATGTTTAATCGTGTTTTGAGTAGGTTAAATGATTGGTAATTGAGTTGCTTAGTGTCCAAGAAAGTAGGAAATGGTAAACTTGGGTTTTAAGGTACTTTTAGGTGCACACGGCTTGGGACACGGTTTGTCACATGACCATGTGTCAGACACGAGCAACAGATATAGGCATGTGACCCATGTCAGTAAGTTACACGGGCAGAGACACGGCTGTGTGTCTCAAGTCAGTGAGCTACACGGGCTGGGACACGGTCGTGTGTCCCAACTTTGTAAGTCACACGGACTGGGGCATTTCACACGGCCTGGCCACACGGCTGTGTGTCCCTTATTTCTAGTTATATTTGAAATTGCGCCAAAACTTTTAAAATTATTCCAAATTAGTCCCTGCCTATTTTTAGACTATTTTTAAGGTCTCGTAGACTCGAAATAAGGGATGTAAGAGTAACTTTTACTCTAAATTGGAATGAATTAGCAAACCTGAATTAAGTGCATTCTACTAACATCATTGAAGGTAGTAATAGTCGTAGTATGAACTAAAACTCTGATGCTAATAATTGGAACAGTCTTGATATATATATCAAACTTCTAGCATTCAAGAAGGGATAAATAGTGATAAAAGTGTAGACAATGGAAGATCAAGTTTAGCATTACATAGCATGATTCTTATTCGATTTTATAAGACTCTAATATGAAAGTATTAGATTGTCGTGACCTGCCCTATTTATATTGTAATGTTAATGGTTAGCTTACATGTTTAATTATGATTGATTATTTTTTTTGATTTGTTAGTAATGCCCGTGACCCTAATCCAATGATGGAGAGGGGTTAGGGGTGTTAAATTTAGTGATATCAGAGCTACAGGTTTAGTCGATTTTTAGACTAAATTGAGCTCAGAATTGAGTCTAGAGGTACACGCCAAAGTTGAGTAGAGTTGAGTTGGGATTTGGATGCTGATTGTAATTGTTTTCATTTTATAGTTAAAAGATAGAAAATGAATCTGGTAAATATTAACCCAACTGGTGCTCAACGACCTAACGTTGAGTAAGATAATAATGATGGATCAGGTGATTCAAATTTACTCCGAGCTATCGCTGAGGCTCTTTAGCGTGTTGTGGGAACTACTTCTACTGCAACACCGACACCTACAGTTTGACAAGCTTGGATAAAATATTTACGAGGATACGGTGCAACTGAGTTTTTGGTGTTGAAAGGGGTTGATCCCTCAGCAGTTGAAGTTTGGATTGAATCCACTAAATTTATTTTACAACAACTTGAATGCAACCTGCGCAAAAGCGTAATTTGAGTTGTTTCTCTACTGCAAAGAGAAGTATAAACCTGGTGGCGGTCAGTGACATGTCATATATCTACCGAATAGGCAAATTAGGAATTCTTTCAAAAGGAATTCCAAAAGAAATACGTCGGAGAACTGTATTTGGAAGATAGAAGGTAAGAGTTTTTGCTGTTAAAGTAGAGTAGGTTGTCAGTGGCAGATTATGAACGGGAGTTCTTACGACTCAGTAAGTATGTTACTGAATTTGTACCATCTGAAATCGAAAGTTGTAAGTGATTTCTGTGTGGGCTATGTGATGAGCTACGGGTATAGTTGGTATCGTATCGAATCACAAAATTTACTGATGCAGTCGAATGGGCAAAGATGGTGGAGGAAGCTCTGGGTCTTGATAAAAAGGTTGAAGTTACTCGCACTACTGGAAAGCGATTTGGAGCTGCTAGCTCGCAAACACAATCGAAACGAACTAAAAGATTTCATGGTAGTTGGAAGTCGACTTTTAAGTCTGATAGATCTGATAGAAACCGTGATCGACAACCGGCTTTGTCCATGGGTAGTGTGCGAGGTTCGTCTAAGGATACTAATATTTCGAATTGTGAACATTGTCGAAAAATGCACCATGGTGAATGTTGGAAGCTAACTTGAGCTTGTTTTCGCTGTGGATCTACGGAGCATTTTGCTTAAAAGTGTCTGAAGAATGAGAATGCTACTCCTGTTTCTTCTTAGAGGTCTGTGCCTACATCTAGGGGTCGCGAAACAAGTCGCAGTAGTTCTTTTGCTAGAGGCGATGCTAGGAAGGAAAATGATATTGTTACTCACCAGACAGATACTAGAGTGCTAGCATGAGCTTATGTTGTACGGACATGTGAGGATGGTGAAGCGACCGATGTTGTGGCAGATATCTTATTATTGTATTCAGAACCTATTTATGCTTTGATAGACTCAATATCTTCTCAGTCATATTTTAATGCTAAGTTAGTTAAATCAGGAAGTTTAAAACTTGAGACGTTTAGGGTATCGATAGTTATGTCAAGTCCTTTAGGGTAATTCGTAATAGTGGATCAGGTGTGTAGGCGATGTCTGTTAGAGATACAGAATATAACCTTCCCTGTCGATTTGTTAATAATGCCATTTGGCGACTTTGATTTAATTTTTGGAATGGATTGGCTTACTTTGCATGAAGTGATTCTTGACTATCATAAAAAGAAATTTGTGGTTCAGAGTGAAGATGGTAACATAATTGAAGTGAATGGTGTTCGAACGAGTGGGTCAACTCGTATCTTTTTGGCAATTCGAGCTAATAAACTTCTTAATCAAGGCTGTGAAGCTTTTCTAGCCTATGTTATCAACTTGAATTCTAATGATAGTCAGAGCAGTAAGATTCGAACTCTTTGTGAATTCCCTGATGTGTTTCCCGAGGAATTATAGGGATTACCACCAGATCGGGAGGTTGAATTTGCAATTGAATTGTTTCCTAGTATGGCTCCGGTGTCCATGTCTCCTTATCATATGGCACCGACAATGCTAAAAGAATTGAAGATGCAATTGCAAAATTTGCTGGATCGTGACTTTATACGCCTTAGTATATCGCATTGGAGAGCTTTAGTGTTATTCGTCAAAAAGAAAGATGGCTCAATGCGACTTTGTATAGACTACTGAAAATTGAATAAGTTGGCGATTAATAATTGATACCCCTTACCTTGTATCGATGAGTTATTCGATCAACTGAAAGGAGCTTCTGTCTTTTCCAAGATTGATTTGAGATCAGGTTACTATCAGTTGAAAGAAAAAGATAGTGACGTACCTAAGATGGCGTTTCGTACGCGTTGTGGCCATTATGAATTTTTGGTGATGCCTTTTGGGTTGACTAACACTCCTCCGGCATTCATAGATCTCATGAAACGTACTTTTCAACCATATTTGGATCAATTTATGGTAGTTTCCATTAATGACATCTTAATCTATTCAAAATCTGAATCCGAGCATGAGCAACACCTCAAAATTGTTTTGAAAGTGTTACGAAAGAAATAGATATATGGAAAGCTTAGCAAGTGCAAATTCTGGTTATTAGAAGTTGTGTTTTGGGGACATGTTATCTTAACAGATGGAGTTAGAGTTGATTCAAAAGAGATTGAGGCTATTGTTCAGTGGAAACTCTGAGGAATGTGTCAGAGGTTCGTAGTGTTCTTGGCTTAGTTGGTTATTACCGAAGATTTGTAAATGGATTTTTGAAGATAGCTTTGCCGATGAGAAAGCTGTTGCACAAAAACGTTCAGTTCATTTGGAGCAAGGAATACCAAGAGAGTTTCGAAAAATTAAAACAGATGTTGACCAAGGCACCGGTTTTAACTTTACTGGAATCGGGAAAAGATTTTATGGTCTGCAAGGATGCCTCATTGAGTGGTCTCGGTTGTGTCTTGATGCAAGAGAGAAAAGTGACTACGTATGCGTCTTGTCAACTAAAAATGTATGAACGTAACTATCTGACGCACGACTTAGAGCTAGCTGCTGTGGTTTTTGCTTTGAAAATTTGGATACACTAGCTGGACGATGAAAAATGTCACATCTATACGATCACAAAAGCCTTAAATACCTCCAAACTCAAAAGGAGTTGAATTTAAGACAATGACATTGGGTTGAACTTCTAAAAGTTATGATTGTGTTATTGATTACCATCCTGGTAAACTTAACGTCGTAGTTGACGTGTTGAGCCGGAAAGTAACAGTAGAATTACAAGCAAATGTTTGCTCAACTAAGAATCAATGATGATGGAAACTTGTTAGCTGAGTTGAAGGTTAAGCCAATGTTGTTTGATCATATTAAGGGAGCACAGTTAGATGATGCCAAGTTAGCGAAGAAAAGAGAAATGGTTCAAAATGGCACGATAGAAAATTTCAGCATCGTTGATTGTGATTGTTTGAGGTTTCATAATCAAATCTGTGTTCCGAATGTTACAAAATTAACAGAGTTGATACTTCGCAAAGCTGACGATAGTCCTTTTGCTTGGCATTCTGGAGGAACGAAAATGTATCGCGATCTGCGAGAATCCTATTGGTGGCCATGAATGAAAAGAGATATAGTTGAGTACGTAGCAAAATGTTTAACTTGTCAGCGAGTTAAGGCAGAGCATCAGGTTCCTTTAGGATTACTTTAGCCCATTTCTATTTCTGAGGGGAAATGGGAAAGCATCACGATGGATTTTGTAACGGGGTTACCTTTATCTTTGAGCAAGAAAAATGTTGTTTGGGTGATAGTTGATCGACTTAGGAAATCGACTCATTTCATTGCAGTCAGGACTGATTAGTCACTTCAAAAACTTGCTGATGTTTATATTCAGGAAATTTTGAGATTGCACTGCGTTACTATGTCTATTATCTCTGATTGAGATCTGTGTTTCACTTCGAGATTTTGAAAATAGTTACATGAATCTCTGGGTATGAGACTTAATTTCAGCACAACCTTTCACCCGCAAAAAGATGGACAATTTGAACATGTTATCCAGATTTTGGAAGATATGCTTTGCAATTGTGTAATCGATTTTGAGTCAGGTTGGGAATGTTATTTACCTTTGGCCAAATTCGTATATAATAATATTTTCCAATCGAGTATTCAAATGGCTCCGTATAAAGCCTTATATAGTCGTAGGTGACAAACACCTGTTTGCTGGATGGAATTGCGTGAAAGAAAAGTTGTTAGGCCGGAATTGATTCAAGAAACTGAAGGTATTGTTTAAAAAATCCGAGATAGATTGAAAACAGCTTTTGATAGACAAAAATCGTGTGTAGATTTAAAACGTTGAGACAGTAAGTTTTCGGTTGAAGATAAAGTATTTCTAAAGGTTTCACCATGGAAGAAAGTTTTGAGAGTTGGCCGAAAAGGTAAGTTGAGTCCTCGTTTTATTGGACCGTATGAAATCATTAAAATAGTAAGACTAGTGGCATATCGGTTACCTTTGCCTGTGGAATTACAAAAAATGGATGACGTTTTCCATGTGTCAATGCTTAAAAAGTATCAATCGGATCCATCTCACATTATTTTGATAGAAGAAATTGAAATTCAACTTGACTTGTCTTATGAAGAAGAACCGGTCGAAATTTTAGCCTGCGAGATGAAAGAATTGCGTAATAAACGTGTTCCTTTAGTAAAAGTTCTGTAACACCCCAAACCCGACCTAGACATTATGGTCGTATCCGGTGATCTCACAAGGAAGGTTTTTCGAAAACTGAGTCGTTCGATAAATCATTCAAATTTCGTAACTCTTGTTCGTTTATAACCATTTATCGAAAACGTTATTTAATTAATTTATTTGCCAATATATAAATTATAGTGGAAGTCATAAAAATGTTATATTTGGAAATCCTATTCATATTTTCAGAAAACCTTTGTTTTAGTAAAAATCATGTTTTTAGCTAATCGTCTCAGATAAAGTATTAAATTGAAATCCCAAAACCAAAATAAAACCAACAGTCCGGAGAGTCCATTAATTACAAAACTCCCAGAAATAATCCTCAATTAAATAAAAATCAAAATCTTAAACAATTAAAAACCTCGTGGTAACCGTGAGGCTCCATTACACTGATCCACCTAAGTCTGTGGATTACCTGAACAGAACAGACAAACAGATGTGAGTTTTCGTAAACTTAGTGTGTAACACAATAGAATTAGACATGCTATTCATATAGATATCACATACACAGTCAGATTCAGATTCAGACTCAAACCTAAGTTCTTTACACATACAGATAACAGAATCAGATATGCAGAACAGATATACAGAATCCTACCCCGATCCTCTACACACCAACTCTGACCATCCCATCACACCATGTGGGGTTAAAAACACCCACCCATCCCTACATACCATATCGTGTCATTACGACACATATCAGATAATATGCAGCCAAGCTGCCAGAATATAGGCGATGGTCGCCATACTGAACACTTCCTCCACATTTACAAATACCACCCCAATCATATATATAGAAATATCATGCTTACATGCTCATATTCAGATACCAAATATACACATTTAACAGAATAATCAGACATGCATAACAATGTCATAGAGCAGAATATCAAACAATCAGATCACATAATTTTAGGGTTTGGTTAGGCCTTACCGACCCTACGGCAGGCCCACAGTCGATTGGAACAACTCGTGCAACCCTAGGGAAAATTTTAGAATTATGGGCCCAGACGCCCAGATTAGCCTTGCCTGTGTGGCCCACACTGCCTGGCCCAAAGCCCACACGCCCAACTTGGCCTAACCCGTCTGGCTCACACGGCCACACCCACACCACCACACGATCGTGTCTTGCGCACGGCTATGCCTTTGTCAAACAGACGGCCATGTCTCGCACCCAACCAACCACACGGCCAGGCACAAGCCCGTGTGGTGTCTACAGAAAGTTTTTTCGGCTTTTGTTAAAACCTAATTTTTTGCGTTTTGGGTACACGCCAGGTACGGTTTTGATGCGAAAATACTATTGAGCCTTTCGAAATCTAAAATTAGAGTACCCAACATCGACTTAGTAGATTGATTAATGAATTCGACGACAAGAAACAAAAAGAAACCGACTTACCGCCGACGACAAACCACCTCAACGCGCACTAAACAGTTGGAGTGCAATTCCCTGCTCCACAATCTGTTCCTAAACACGAAATTCCACTAATCAATCACTATAGATTGACATCGCTAAAATCCCAAAATCAAAAATTAAAGGGAAGCAAAGCTTTACTTACCAACCGATTAGAGAACCCAACAAAACCAATGGCATGATTGAATGATAGCACCACCAACAAAATCGAAGAAGAAAAAAAACAATGATTTACCGAGAAAGGGAAAAAATGTCAGAATGAGGTAAAGCAAAAGAAATTTGACGTCAGAAATTTTGGAAAGAAAAATAAAAAATAAAAAATAAAAATAAAAATAAAAATAAAAGATTTAAAATCCCCTAATATCCCACTAAATCCATCACTAACCAACCGATAACTACCCACTCAAATAGACTTTCAACTCCATCCAAACTCTCACAGTCAACCGAAGCAAAAAACTATCACCTACGCTCACGCAGGGATTCGAACATAGGACCTCCAACACCCTGACTCCTTACCACTCGAACCAGCAGGCTCATTCTAATATAAGTTAACTGACAATTTTATATAAGCCTACTCAACAAAGATAAGGCTTAAATCTAAAATAACAAAATTTGGCAAAGGTGAGACTTAAACCCAAGACCTCACACACACACCCAGAACACTTAACCACTAAAACAGATACATATTTTTGTCAGAATTTATATAAACCGAAATAAATTATTCACGGTGTTACAACTCTACCCTCTAAAAGAAATTTTGACCTCGAAATTTACCTGATCAGAATAGATGGGTATACTGCTGACGCATCGAGTCCTTAGGTTCCCACGTGGCTTCCTCAGTGCCATGATTCCACCACAGAACCTTTACTAACAGAATGGACTTCCTCCTCAGAACTTGAATATCTCGATCCAAAATCTGAACTGACTCCTCCTCAAAAGTCAAATCCGGTCTAATCTCGATCTCTTCAATAGAGACAACATGAGATGGATCAAATAGGTACCGCCTCAACATCGAGATGTGAAACACATCATGGATACAGTCCAACTCTGAAGGTAGCTCTAACTGATAAGCGATCGGTCCCATGTGTTTCAGAATTCGATATGACCCAATAAACCTAGGGCTCAACTTGCCCTTACGATCGAATCTCAAAACTTTTTTCCACGGAGAAACCTTAAGAAAAACGAAGTCATCCACAGAGTGCTCGATATCTCTCCTTTTCAAATCAACATAAGACTTTTTTCTATCAGAAACTGCCTTCAGACAATCCTAAATCAGTCTAACCTTATCTTCGGTATTAGAAACCAACTCACGACCCAAAATTCGTCGCTCACCCAACTCAGTCCAACATAGCGGAGTATGACACTTACGACCATACAAAGCCTCGTAAGGTTCCATCTAAATGCTAGACTAGAAACTATTGTTGTAGGTGAACTCAGCTAACAACAAAAAATCCTCCCAACTACCTCGAAGCATAGTATATGAATCACCCTCTCAGATTGACCATCAGTCTGAGGATAGAACACAGTACTGAAGTCCAATCTTGTACCTAGAGCCTTATGCAATTTCTTTCAAAACTGAGAAGTGAAGCGATGATCTCTATCAGAAATTATCGAAACAGAAACCCCAAGCAGTCTTACAATCTCAGAAATATAGAGCTTCGCTAACTTTGCAGAGTGTAGTCCGTCTAAACCAGAATAAAATGAATGAAGTTGGTCAATCGATCCACAATGACCCAAACAGAATCCTTCTTAGTGGGTGTCAAGGGCAACCCACTAACGAAGTCCATTGTCACTCGTTCCCATTTCCATAAGGGAATCTTAACAGTTTGTACCAAATCTGAAGGCAATTGGTGCTCAGCCTTAACTTGCTGGCACGTTAGGCAACGAGTAACAAAATTCGTAACCTCACGTTTCAAACTCGGCCACCAGTACAGTTCACGGAGATCCCGATACATCTTATTACCACCGGATGCATAGCATAAGGGTTACTATGTGCCTCACTCAGAATCTACTGTCTTAGATCAGAATTATTCGGTACACAAACCCGACCTCAAAAACACAGAACCCCATTTTTATTCAGCTCAAAATTTGAAGTATTGCCACTCTCAACCTGACGAAATCGCTGAGCCAGAGACTCATCCCTTAACTGGTTATCTCGAATCTAATCAATCCAAGTAAGCTTAACTTGTAACTCGGTTAACAGCTTTCCATCATTAAACAGACTAAGAAGAGCGAACACCGCTCTCAAATCAGTTATCGTTGTACAACTTAGAGCATCGGCCACCACATTGGGCTTACCAGGATGATACTCTGTCATGCAGTCATAATCTTTGAGTAGCTCAATCCATCGACGCTATCTAAGATTCAACTCCTTCTGAGTAAGAGGGTACTTGAGGCTCTTGTGATTGGTGTAGATGATACACCTCTCACCATACAAACAGTGCATCCAGATCTTTAACGCAAAAACTACAGCAGCTAGCTCGAGATCATGAATCGGATAATTCCCCTTGTGTGACTTAAGCTAACAGGATGCATAAGCCACAACCTTACCATCTTGCATCAGTACACATCCCATACGGACGTGCGACGCATCACTGTACACCACAAACTCTCTACCAGATTCAAGCCGTATCAGAACAGGAGCCTGAGTCAGAACAAACTTGAACTTCTCGAAGCTCGCTTGTTGCGCATTAGTCCAAATAAAAGGAACACCCTTACATAGAAGCTTAGTCAAAGCAGCTGCAGTCAAAGAGAACCCCTCAACAAAATGCCAATAGTAACCCACCAGACCCAGAAAAATACGAATCTCAGATACATCCTTAGGCTGTTTCCAATTAAGCACAGCTACAATCTTTCTAGGATCAACTAGGATCCCCTCAGCAGAAACCACGTGACCTAGAAAAGTTACCTCACGTAACCAGAACTCACACTTGTTCAACTTAGCGTAGAGCTATTTCTCTCGAAGTATCTAAAGCTCTACTCTAAGATGCTCATCATGCTCATCCTCGATCTTAGAGTAAACCAGAATATCGTCGATGAAAACTAAGACGATCTGATCCGGATATGGCTAAAAAACTTGGTTCATCAAATCTATGAATGTAACCAGAGCATTCGTCAAACCAAAGGGCATAAGTAGGAACTCGTATTGTCCATAACGAGTCCTAAATACCGTCTTATGAACATCCACCTCATTAACTCTAAGCTGATGACACCCAAAACAAATATCTATTTTTGAAAACACTGAAGCTCTTCGAAACTGATCAAACAAATCATCGATCCTCGAAAGTGGATACTTATTCTTCACGATCAATTTATTCAACTGGCAGTAGTCGATACACATCCTCATGGTACCATCTTTCTTCTTTACAAACAGAACCGGTGCCCCCCACGAGGACACACTAGGACGCATAAAAGCACGATCCAAAAGCTCTTGAAGTTGAGCCTTAAGCTCTGTAAGATCATTCGGTGCCATACGGTATGGAGCGATAGACACCGGAGCTGTACCAGATAGAAGCTTAATGCTGAACTCAACTTCTCGACTCAGAGGTAAATCCGGTAACTTCTCAGGAAAGACATCCGAAAATTCCCTCACTGTTCTAATATCTCCAACAGAAGAGTCCCCAGAAACTGAAACACCAACTAAAACCATGTATGCCTCACACCCTTTTCGAACCAATTTTTTAACTACAAGAGCGAAGATCACATTTGACAAATAATCACGACGCTAACCAATCACTACTATCTCCTTATCATCCTTGGTCCTTAGAACAACCCTCTTAGTCTCACAGTCCAGACTAACTCGGTGCTCAACCAACCAGAATCAAGTCTAACTCCCCAAACGGTAGTTCTATCAGATTTGCCAAAAATATAGCCCCTTGCACTTCTAATAAAACATTCCTATAAAGTCTACTAACCCGAACAGATTGCCCCAACGAACTAAGTACGGTAATCTCACTAGCAATACACTCAACAAAAGTCCCAAAGTTTTCAGAAACAGTACTAGCTACATAGGAATGGGTAGAACCTATGTCTATTAGAGCAGTATAAGGTATATCAAAAATAAATAACGTACCCGTGATAACATTAGGAGCGACTCTATCCTCTCGGTGTCGAGCAGCATAAACCAGTGTAGACTGCCTTGTCTCAGTCTAACTAGCACCTCTGCTTAATGCTCTCTGTCCTCGGCCCATACCATTATTACCCCTAGCCGATCCACAACCCCTAGGTGGTTGCTGAACTGCCCTCTAAGGCTATACAGAACCCGGTCCTGAAGCTTACATCTGATCAGCCTGCAGTGGACACTCTCGAATCCGATGCTCCAAAGACCCACACCTCAGACAAGCCCCTAACCTCTTCCAACACTCGCCCGGATGACGCCTACCACAATCACTACATGGCTGAATCCCAGTAAGAGCAATAAGAACCCCTACTCTAACAGGCCCATTGGGTCTGGCCTATTTCTTAGGCCTCTAAACAAAACTAGAGGGCTCTGAATCCCTCTTATTCTCGCCTCCCTTTTGGTCCATATTCCACCGCTTTACGCGTTTAACCTCTTCAGCGATCTTTGCATTATCTACCAGAATCGCAAACTCTCGCTCCGTCTGTGGAGCAATCAATACCCTCAAATTATCCCTCAAGCCATCTTCAAAACAGACGCATTTCACATACTCAGACGCCACCATGCCTCGAGCGTAATGGCTCAACCTCAAAAACTCGACCTCATACTCAACCCTTGATCTATCACCTTGCATGAGATTCATAAACTAACGCCTATGAGCATCCACATAGCTCTCCCCCACATACTTCCCCTGGAAAGCAGTCTTAAAGAAGTCCCAATTAAGACGATCTAGCTAAGTACCCTCCTCAACCGATAACCACCACTGATATGACTCGTCGCGAAGCAAAGAGACTGCACCCTTAATTTTCTGCTCAGGAGTACAGTCGATATCGTTCATGATCCTCTCGATTGGCTCTAACCAATACTCGACCACAGTAGGGACGACTCCAATGACACCCCTAAACAACTTATCTCTACTGTATCAGAGTCATTCAATTACCGACCCACAGCCTCTAGATCCATAATGTGGTCCAACGACCTTCTCCAACACCCTCAACATGGCTTGGGACAGTGCGTCATCCCCAGCCGAATGGCTTTGAGACTCAGTCTCAATAGTAGGGGAAATCGGTGTCTCACCCGTGTCTAAGTTTGGCATACTGCCCAAAGAGGAAGACTCAGCTCGAGCCTCTTACGGCATTTACCGCGCTCACAAATACCACGACGGCAAGTTCCACGAGCACTCATCGTATATTTCAAATTTTATCTACATTATAAAATTTTATGTATCAGTACCAGTATTTATTAGCAGATATTTTATGCGTAAATTATCAGAAGTTTAGAAGTGTTTCAGAGGTCTTAGTCTCTAACTAGCTCAGTATAATTTTTAGAAAGTTCTATCTAAAGTCAGAAATACGTACAGGATCAATGCCGGAGACTCGGTGTACCGTATACTTTCTCAAATTATCCAATTTACTTAAAAATTAGTTCCTTTTGAAACACAATTTTAGAACCCAAAATTCACAACTCGAGTTTTGCAACCTGGCTTTGATACCACTAAAGATAACAACCCAAACCTGGCCTCGACGTTATGGCCGTATCTAGTGATGTCACAAGAAAGGTTTTTTAAAAATTGAGTCGTTCGATAAATCATTCAAATTTTGTAACTCTTGTTCGTTTATAACCATTTATCGAAAGCATTATTTAATTAATTTATTTGTCAAAATATAAACTACAGCAAAAGTCATAAAAATCTTATATTTGGAAATCCCGTTCGTATTTTCAAAAAACCTTTGTTTTAGTAAAAATCATATTTTTAGCTAATCTTCTGAGATAAAGTGTTAAATCAAAAACCCAAAACCAAAATAAAACCAACAGTCTGGAGAGTCCATTAATTACAAAACTCCCAGAAATAACCCTTAATTAAATAAAAATCAAAATCTTAAACAATTACGAACTTGTGGTCACCATGAGGCTCCGTCACACTGATCCGCCTAAGTCCGTGGATTACTTGAACAGAACAGGCAAACAAATATGAGTTTTCGTAAACTCAGTGTGTAACCCAACAGAATTAGACATGCTATTCATACAAATATCACATACACAGTCAGATTCAGATTCAGATTCAGACCTAAGTCCTTTACAGATACAGATAACAGAATCAGATATGCAGAACAGATATACAGAATCCTACCCCCATCCTCTACACACCAACTCTGACCATCCCATCACACCATGTGGCGTTAAAAACAACCACCCATCCCTACACATCATATCGTGTCATTACGACACAATCAGATAATATGCAACCAAGCTGCCAAAATATAGGCGATGGTCGCCATACAGAACACTTCCTCAACATTTACAATTCCCACCCCAATCATTGATATAGAAATATTATGCTTACAAGCTCATATTCAGATATCAAATATATACATTTAATAGAATAATTAGACATGCATAATAGTGTCATACTCAGAGCAGAATATCAAACCATTAGATCACATAATTTTAAATTTTGGTTAGCCTTTATCGACCCCACGGCAGGCCTACAGTCGATCGGAATGATCTGTACGACCCTAGGGAAAATTTTAGAATTATGGGCCCACATGCCCATGTTGCCCATACGCCCAGATCGGCCTTGCCCATGTAGCCCACACGGCAGTGCCCAAAACCCATACACCAGTGTGGTATGCCCGTATGGGCCCACACGCCCAACTTAGCCCAGCTCGTGTGGCTCACACAGCCAAACCCACTCCACCACACGATCGTGTCTTGCACACGGTCATGCATTCGTCAAACACACGATCGTGTCTTGCACCCAGCCAACCACACAGCCAGGCACACGCCCGTGTGACATCGATAGAAAGCTTTATCGGCTTTTATTGAAACCTAATTTTTGCGTTTTGGGTACACACTAGGTACAGTTTTGATGTAAAAACACTCTCGAGCCTTTCGAAACCTAAAATCATAATACCTAACATCGACTTAGCAGATTAATTATTGAATTCGATAGTAAGAAACAAAACGAAATCGATTTACCACCGACGACAAACCACCTCAACGCGCACTAAACCGTTGGAATGCAATTCCCTACTCCACAATCTGCTCATAAACACAAAATTCCACTAATCAATCACTACATATTGACATCGCTAAAATCCCAAATCAAAAATTAAAGGGAAGCAAAACTTTACTTACCAATCGATTAGAGATCCCATCAAAACTAGTGGCACTATTGAATGATAGCTCCACCAACAGAATCAAAGAAGAAGAACAAAATAATGATTTACCGAGAAAGGGAAAATAATTTCTGAAAGAGGTAAAGCAGAAGAAATTAGACGTTAGAAATTTTGGAAAGAAAAAATAAAAATAAAAGATTTAAAATCCCCCAATATCCCACTAAATCTACCACTAACCAACCGATAACTACTCACTCAAACAGACTTTCAACTCCATCCAAACTCTCACAGTCAACCGAAGCAAAAACTATCACCCACGCTCACATAGAGATTCGAACACAGGACCTCCAACACCCTGACTCCTTACCACTCAAACTAGTAGGCTCGTTCTAATATAGGTTAACTGACAATTTTATATAATCCCACTCAAAAAAGATAAGGCTTCGATCTAAAATAGAAAAATTTGACAAAGATGAGGCTTGAACCTAAGACCTCACACAAACACCCAGAACACTTAACCACTGAAGTAGATACATATTTATGTAAGAATATACAGAAACTGAAATAAATTATCCAGGGCGTAACAACTTCTATGGCGTAGTCATAGTGTCGAGGAAGCGACTTGAGAGCTAGAAGAGACGATGATATATCAATATCCCCACCTCTTTTCAGGTAAATTTTGGGGACAAAATTTATTAAGGGGGGAGAATCGTAACGACCCGATAGTCAAGGGTGTTGGAAAGTGTATTTTCGGGACTCTATTTTCATAAACCAGACCCGTAAATATATTTATTAAATATTTATGAGGTTAGTTAGTAGTGAATTAGATTTTGGTTACCCGTAAATATA
>JABEZY010266118.1:0-16661 GCA_013467495.1 Gossypium gossypioides | reverse complement strand
GGATGGTTGTCTTTTGTCTATTAATGTCGGTGCAATAACTAGATAGAAATGAGATAAATTGTGAGGATAGTTGTCAGAGCAATAATTTGAAAACAATACATTAAAATATGATGATGATAAATTGGGATCCCCAACGTGACTATTCAATAGAATGCTAAGTGCTCATAAGGGAAAAAAGATAGGTGATTGTCGATGCATTAAATTGCAATGAATATCTTACCAAGCTAAACTTCTACATTTTATCTAAGACTTAAACATGCACATTAACCACACATTCTAATGCTAGCAATGGAACACTATTAATAACAAGTGGATTAAATTCATCTAATCCTCAAGCAAATTCCGTTGTCATGCTTGTTAGCTTGAACTGTTGCTGCACTTTCTAGTGTCAATGACCGCAATAACACTTCTATACTAAAAACATTCAAACCCAAAGATTAAACCGTAGAAGCAAGATTGAATAAAATAACATTTTACTTAGAAATCATGTGTACTTTCATACTAACATGAAATAGAAAGTAATCACCACCATTTAAAAAAGAAAAAAAAAGAAATAAGTGGAGAATACTATTCCTAGACAACTCGACTTTGATCTTTCTATTCCTCCTTATGTTGCACTCAGGGCTCCTCGTTAAGAGTTGGTCTACATCCTTTTCACGTTGGTTCACCCGTCAGAGCTTAAGCTGCCATAGCCGCAAGCTTTAAGGTAAGATGAAGAAGATAATGGTCAAGAAAGAGCTCTTCTTTTTTATTTTTATGTGAATATTTATATTTATCCAAATAGCATAGGTGTCCTTCCATTAGAATCATGCTGCCTCTGTACGTACAAGTTAATTGTACTAGACTGGACAGCTCAAACATTTTTGTTCTTATCCAGACAGCTGTTAGGTGCGACGACAATTCTGAGTGCAATCTGGAAATACTCATGCAGCGACATCAGTACCAAAACATGACAAAATTAAGGATAAATAGGTTAAGACCCACTGAGTTATAAAATGCAATTCACTAAATTGAAAATGCTAAGATATGTTCTAAAGATGACTAAATGGGGACAAATTAACCCATAAGTAGGGAGAAAACATATGTTCTTTCTAGTAATATCAAGGACATTTCAAAGGGATGAAGACTACTGCCAAAGCAATTCAGTTAGGATTTTATTGACCAAGTTTGTTCGAGGATGCTCATTAATTCTATCAGTTTTACGACTGTTGTTAAAGAATAGAGAATCTATCTAGGAGACAAGAAATGCCATTGCAATGTATACTAGAGATTGAGTTGTTTGATGCATGGGGAATAGGCTTTATGGGTCCATTTCCACCATTAGTGGGCAAGGTGTACATACTGTTAGCAGTGGAGTATGTTTCTGAGTGGATCGAGGCTATTGCTCTTTCTACCAATGATGCAAGGTCAATAATGAAGTTTTTACACAAGAACATTTTTACGAGATTTGGTACACCTAGAGCCATTATTAGTGATGAGGTCTCACTTTGACTGCAAGTTGGTAACTGATGCTTTACATCCATATGGGGTGAAACATAAGATTGCCATGGCATATCGCGCCCAAACAAAAGAATAAGCTAAAATATTGAACAAAATAATTAAAAAAATTTGAGAATAAGTGGTGAATCCTACTTGTAAGGACTATTCTACTAGGTTGGATGAAGCTTTGTGGGCGTATCGTATTGCATACAAAGCTCCGTTGGGGATGTCATTTTTTAAGCTTGTCTATAGCAAGTCATGTCACCTTTCTGTTGAACTTGAGCACAAAAAATTTTGGTCTATTAAGAAGCTGAACAAGGATTGGGTCGTTGCTGGCCATAAAAGGTTGTTAGAATTGAATGAAATATAGGAGTTTCGAGCACAAGCATATGATAATGATAACCTATACAAGGAAAGACAAAGCGTTGACATAATAAAGGAGTCATGCTGTGACAATTAGATCCCGGACAATAGGTGTTGTTATTTAACTCTAGGCTCAAATTGTTTCCAGGTAAATTAAAGTCTCGCTGGTCAGGTCCTTTTGAAGTAGCCCTAGTGTATCCTCATGGAGTTGTTAATATCAAGGATTCGAAAATAGGAGTCACATTTAAAGTTAATGGGGAACACTTAAAATACTACTAAGGCGCCCATGTGGATCAAGACAAGCACTCTATTGATCTCTGAGATGTTTGAGATAGAAATTTCTTTTATCTTTCTTTTCTTTAATTGCTTACTTTAATTTTATTTTTAGTACTTATTTAATATTGTTTTCATTTCTATTTTTTTGAAAAATTTTCTACAATTTTTAGAGGCAGAAAAAAAAATGTGAACTGAACAGTTACGATATTCAGAGGAGTTTGTCGTAGCATTGCAACGAATTGGGTAGTGGACAACGTGAGGTTGACTAGAGAGATAAGTCCAAGGGGAGTGATGTTTTTTTTAGTTGGGCCAATTCTGTTATTGGGCAAGCCCATAGAAGGGAAGTTAAACTTTTTGGGATTAGGGCACTTCACATTTTCCTCCTAAAATCCTCTTAGTTTTCTTCTTTTCTCCTTCACGTCATGCAACTTCCCTAGCACATTTCAATTTTGTTGAACTGTCATCACTATCCCCTTATTTTTCTCTCCTCAACTACTCATGTCTCTTAAGCTTTTCTTAAAGTTTTCAATTTTATTACTTTTTCTCTTTAATAACTCTAATTTTTTCTACTACATTCTCCACAATTTCTTCTAGTTTTCTCCAATGGCTAGCGTCAAAACTGCCTTTAAAACTGTCGAATCATCAATGGCTGTTGCTACTCAGTGAAAGACATTATTTAACGTAGCCGCAGCCATGGGATACAATACCAACATCGTTAAGTGGCCTTTCTGTTTTGAGCAAGGGTTCTTGTTTAAAGATGAACCATACATGGGATACGATGAATCTATATCTTTAATAGTAGGAAAACATGGATGGGATATTTTTTGTTTGCAACCCGAAGATGTTTTAGGAAAAATTGTTCGAAATTTTTATGCCCATTTCAACTCTTTAGATTCCTCTTTTATCTACGTAAATGGTATGTTCGTTCCTTTTAATAAAGACCATATTAATGCATAGTTTGGTCTTACATGTATACAAGATGAACACACGCCATTTGCTGAAAGTATTACTATTGATGGGTTAAACCAAGATTAGAGGAATTATGTATTGAGGGCACACGATAGACTGTTTCCAGCCAAGAATGTTATACTATCTAGAGGGCTTTGTTGAAGCCCATTAAGAAGATTTGGTATCATTTTTTGAGAAGCCGACTTATGTCGTCTACACACAATACCACTATTTTGAAAGAACAAATGCTTTTCCTGCACTCCATTATAAAAGGGAGAAAGATTAATGTCGGGAGGATCATTTTTCAAGAAGTACATAGGTGTGTTGAGAAGAATGTGGGTAGCTTAAATTTCCCCTCACTTATTACTGCCTTATGTCAAACTGCCCAAGTCCCTCTCAATGTGGAGGAGGATATCACCCCTAACAAGGGTGGGCTGACCAGGACCATCTTTCCAAAGATCCAAGGCACTGATGCTGCCAAGGCAGCTCAACATAGCCATGCCACTACCTCCTCTGTTGCACATACTCCTACGATAGAACCTCCAGTTTCTCATAGCTCTCTTGAACATTAAATATTGCACTCCCTGAAGCAGTTAGAATAGAGGATGTCCCTTTTTGAAATCCAGTAGTTTCACTTGACTGAGGAGAGGCGTAGGCCTAACAACAATAAGCTAAATACTGGGCTTATATGAGGAGTAGGGATTTGGTTCAAAGGAAATCCCTGCAATAGAATTTTACGAAGCTAATGCCAAAATTTTCTCTCTTCCTAACCACTTTGCTCCCATTTGTTGTTGTTGCCAATGAGGTCACTTAAGCTACTGCTGAAGCACCCACTCAACCTACTGCCGAGACACCTACTCAAACTGCTGTTGAAGAACCTGAAAAGATAGAATCCCTAAATGTTGAGAAAGAGGAAGAATGAGAAAAGGATGATACTTTCACCCCTGCCACCACCAAAGAGAAAGACCCTGTTCCACCTTCGCCACCAGCTCCCATATCTGCATAAGATCGTGACATTGATCGTCTGATCGATGAGTTAATGGAGACTGACAAGGAAGAGGAAGAAATGAACACTAAAATGAGGAAATGGCGGTACAAGGTCAGTGCCCAACAATCCACTCATCTAGCAAAATGAAGTATCTACATGCTAGTCCAAGCCAACTAAGTTTTTTCTCTCTTTCATGCATCTTGCATATCATTTTCTTGTGCCATGGCATTTTTTGCAAACATTTCTCTTTTTGGTTGTTCTCTTATATATTTGGTAATGCATTGAGGGAAATGCATCCATTAGGTTTGGGGGTGTGTAGTGCATTTAGGCTGCATTTTATATTTAGTATGTATGATCAGTTTAGTATAATCATTTTAGTTCAGTTGAATCTATTTTGCCATGGAAATGTGACTATTATGTACTGTTTGTCTATGAGGAGTACAATCTATTTTGCCACGGCAATGTAACTAAATTTAGGTTGTAGTAAGTATCTTCTACTGAAATTAGGGACTTTTGAAGCCAAATTTAGTCGCTTTTCCTTTGCATTTTAAACTAAAAGATAGTAGACACTCCAATGCTTAGAATTTCCAAGTAGGTCAGCACCATTTTTTTGCTCCATCGTGTTGTTAATTAGAAATGTGAGATTAAGTGTGTGTAATAGAAAGTAAATAAACTAAGGGCACTTTAGTGTAGTAATGAGCTGAGTAGCTAAGGAGATAGTTGTTTCCTCCATCCATCTTTTAAGTTAAAAGCCTTAGCTTCAAGAGTGATTTCTGTTTAAATTGTGACATGATTGAATATTAGGTAATTCGATGTATGCTCCATTGTGATTATCAAGTCAAAGAATTTTGTGACATGCTAAATCCCCTAATATACATATATTTTATTTTTTTAAAACAAAAAAAGAATAGTAAGCTTGTAGAAGTATGCTTAGAGCAGGAGTGACTTGATTTTGGGTAACAAATGAACTGAGTAAGCTAGGATATTTTTTCTATGGCCAGAACATATATCAAACTTAGAAAATCTTGTTTTTTTGGGAACCATTTTCTGCACTACCATTGTTAAATAAAACCTTTAAAACTCAAACAGGTTTTTAACGAGAGAAGATGGCTGAGAACTAATGTATACATTGGTTTTCAAATAGATTGACAGTGTAAGATGGGTACATGCACTGGCAATACTATTGCATACACACATTCATGCACATTTTGCTTGTGGACAAGCAATAACTAAGGTTTGGGGGTGTGATAACTCTTGAAATGAGTTATATTTCATGCCTTTAGACCTAGCTAAATGTTTTTACTTAGGTACACTTAGTGGCATTTTAGGACATTTTATTAGTATTTTTATCATTTTAGTCAGGAGCTTCGATTGTGTTTACATGTTAAATACTTTTAATTGCGTGTGGAAGGGTTGTGTTTGGTGGTTTGGCAGGTGCAGAATGCTGAGAAAGAAATAAAGGAATGAAGGTTTGTCATGGAAAAAGGTTGGACAGTTTGCCACCTTGTATGCCATGGCATTTTTAGGAAGATGACCGAGTCAACACTTATCGCAGACCAATTTCAGCCCAACTGTACTTGCACCAGAAAAATCTACCTAAAGAAGAGGAGAAGATATCATAGGCTGTTAGATCAATTCTAGGAAGAAAATGCCTATAAAAAGCCGAAGGATGAAGCCATAAGTGTGAGGATCTAGAGGCAACAATTGAGGGTAGCGGCTGAGTAGAAACGAAAAGAGGGACCGAAGGCAGTCCCTCTCCGCCATCACAAGACGTGTGTTGCTGGATTGAAGATTGATTTGGCGAAAAACATTTTTCTAAGTTCTTACTTTATTTCTTAATTTGTTCTTCCGCGAATTAATTTGATCAAAACGATGTTGGATGTTATTTCGAACTTGAATTTTATTATTTTAATTTACCGCTACATACTTAACTTGAGTTTGCCATAACAATTATCACAATTTATTATAATAACTTGACCACTCTTATACCTAATCTGATCCTAGTGGAGATGAGCTTACTTATCACTTTATTACTTGATTCGACGTGTATACTTGCACAATTCACATATCATATTTACACGCGACAAAGGTAGTTGGTGCTCAGGCTTAACATTCTAGCACGTCAGGCAACGAGAGACAAAATTAGTTACCTCCCATTTCAAACCAGGCCACCAATATAACTCTTGGAGATTCTGATACATCTTATTTCCATCGGGACGCATAGCATAAGGGCTACTATGTCCTTCCCGAAGAATATATTGCCTCAACTCAGGATGATACTCAACAGTGCAGTCATAGTCCTTAAGTAACTCAATCCATCTATGTTGCCTAATATTCAACTCTTTCTGGGTAAAGAGATACTTGAGTATCTTGTGATCAGTATAAATGATACACCTCTCAACATACAGATAGTGCCTCCATATTTTCAAAGTGAAGACGATTGCAGCCAACTTAAGATCGTGCATGGGATAGTTGTCTTCGTGTGACTTAAGTTGTTAGGATGCGTAAGCCACTACCTTACCATCTTGCATCAAAACACAACCCAACCTAATGTGAGAAGCATCAATGTAAACCACAAACTCTTTATCAGATTCAAGCTATATCAGAACGAGTGCCTGAGTCAGAACAGACTTGAGCTGCTCAAAGTTCAATTGCTGCTCATCGGTCCACACAAAAGGTGCACTTTTACGCAAAAAATTAGTTAGAAGAGCTGCGATAAGCGAAAACCCCTTTACAAATCTTCCATAATACCCCGCTAAACCGAGAAAGATTCGGATCTCAAACACATTCCTAGGTTGTTTCCACTCAAGAATAGCCTTAATCTTTTTAGGGTAGACTCAAATCCGCTCAGCAGAAAGCACATGACCTAGAAAAGTAACCTCCGTTAATCAGAACTCACATTTGCTCAACTTAGCGTAGATCTTTTTCTCACGGAGTACCTACAAAACTACTCTAAGATGTTCATCATGCCCATCCTCTATATTAGAGTATACTAGATTATCATCAATGAAAACCATGACGAATTGATCCAAATACAACTAGAAAACTAGAGTCATAAGATCCATGAATGTAGTCAAAGCATTCATCAAACTGAATGGATGACTAGGAACTTGTAGTGCCCATAACGAGCCCTAAAAGCAGTCTTATATACATCAGCCTCTTTAACCTTTAGCTGATGGTTAACAGAACAAAGATTAATCTTCGAGAATGTGGATGCCCCATGAAACTCATCGAACAAGTCATTAATCATCGGATGTGGGTATTTATTCTTTACCATCAATTTATTCAACTAACGGTACTCCACACACATCCACATAGTACCATTTTTTTCTTTACGAAAAGAACTAGTTCTCCCAACGAGGACATACTAGGTCTGATAAACCCTTGATTAAGAAGTTCCTAAAGATGAACTTTCAATTCCATAAGCTCCTTCGATGCCATGCGGTAGGGAGTAATAGACATTAGAGTTGTACCTGACAAAATCTAAATCCAAAATTCAACCTCTCTATCCGGAGGCAACCTCGATAATTCCTTGGGAAATACATTCAAAAATTCTCTAACTGTCCGAATATCCACAATGGATGATTCCACGAAGCTCGAATCATACAAAAAAGCCAAAAATGCCTCACACCCTTTCTGAACTAACTTTTAGGCTACAAGAGCAGAGATCACATTGGACAGGAAATATTAGCTCTCGCTGATCATGATAATCTCCATATCATCCTCAAGTCTCAAAGTTACCCTCTCAGTAGCATAGTCTAAGCTAACTTGATGCTCCATGAACCAGTCTATTCCCAATATCGAATCAAACTCTCCGAACAGTAACTTCATCAAATTAGCAGAAAACACAACACCTTGTATCTCCACTGGACACCTCCTATAAATCTTACTAACTCGTACTGACTGACCCAGTAGACTAATTACAGAAACCTCCCCAGAAGTACTCTCAACAGGAATTCTTAGGTTTACAGAAATAGTACTATGTATGTACAAGTGAGTAGATCCAATATCTATCAATGCAAAATATGGAACAAATTTTATATAAAGCATACTAGCTATCACATCAGTGGCGTCTCTGTCCTCTTGGCGTCTTACCATATACAACAAAGTAGGTTGCCTAGCCTTTGTCTGATTTGTACCTCTGCCTAGTGCTCTTTGAACCCTACCTAAACCATTACCACCCCTGGCCTGTCAATGGCCCTGAGGTGGCTATTGAACTATCCTTTTAGGCTAAACCAAACCCGGAGCTAGAGCTTGCACCTGATTAGAATGGAGTGGACGATCCCTAATGCGGTGCTCCATAGACCCACATCGTAGAAAAGCTCCCAATCTCCTCTAACACTCGACCGAATGATACCTACCACAACCGCCACACAACTGAGTCTCAGAAACAGCAATCGATGCCTTAATCTGTAGAGGCCCACCGAACCTGGCCTATTTCTTAAGCTGTTGAACAGAGCTAGAAGGACACAAGTCCCTCTTATTTTTACTATGGCCCCTCTCGTTCTCTCTCTCTTCACGCTCCACGAGCTTAATATCCTCAGTAATCTAAGCCTTCTCCACCATAATTTTGAAGACTCACTCCCTTTGTGGAGCCACCAAAACCTTAATGTCATACTTTAAGCCCTTATCAAATCAAATGCTCTTATCATAGTTAGTCACTACTAACCCATGAGCATATATGCTCAACCTAAAAAATTCGACCTAATATTCGGCCACAGTCCTATCTCCCTAAGTTAGCCCCCATAAACTCGCGTCTACAGGCCTCAACATAACTCGCCCCCTAGTACTTGCTCTGGAAGGCGTTTCAAAAATAATCTCAAGTAATTCGCTTAGGCTGAGTACCCTCCTCAATGGTCAGCCACCACTGGTAAGCTTCATCGTGAAGCAAGGACATTACACCCTTTAGTTTTTGCTCAGGCATGTAGTCTATATCATTCATAATCCTTTCTGTGGCCACCAACCAATACTTGGCCACAGTCGGGGTGACCCTAGTGACGCCCCTAAATATCTCTGATACATTTGACCAGAGTCATTCAGTTACTGACCCTCGACTCTCAGATTTAGAATGGGTCTCAGCAACTCTTTCAAGAACTCTTAACATGGCTTAGCACAATGCATCATCCCCATTCGTTTGAGCTTGAGACCCTATCTCAGCAATAGACGTACCCATAGTCTCGCTCGTATCCAGATTAGACATACAACCCATCAAGGATGGCTTAGCTCGAGCCCCTTTTTAACACCCATTGGTACCTCATCCATGAGTTCCACGCATAATTATTGTAAATTATCAACAATACCAGAATGTTATGTATCATTTTTGGAGTTTGTTATCAAATATTTTATGTCCAAAATTTTATCAAAATTTTTTTTTAGAGTTTATTGCAGTCTTTAACCGCAGTAGAGTAATTCTAATATCATAATGGTTTTTCAAAACTAAAAGTTTAGCTAAGGAAAAAGTACTTACAGAATTAGCGCCGCAGACTTGGTATTCTTTAAACTCATTTTTTAGATTCAAACAAAAATAAATTTTGTTCGAGAAATACTTTTTAAAAAAGAAAATTTAAACCCAAAATCATAGCCCGAGTTTTGAACCTAACTTTGATACCACCAAATGTAACACCCCAAACCTGATCTAGACATTACGGCCAGATCAAGAGAAGCTTCCATGATACACTTTGAAAACACAGAGATCATTTAGGCTTGTAGAAATAACGAAAGCTTTTGGTGAAAACAATTTTGGTTTATTTTTAATGAAAATATCTTTCTTATTTAATTCGTTAAATTTGTCAACTAAATTTATACTTACAAAAAGCTCATGTTTTCAGCGGAACTTTAGTTAAATGCAATTTGGAAAACACGAGTAAAATTTTGAAAATCCAATGTCTTGCTGATAGTGAAATTTTAATTCAAAAACAATAAACGATTTAAAACATCAAATAAAAGTCCAAAACAAAATAATCCAAAATGTTCAAAACAGTTCAACAATACCAAAACAAAATAAACCAAGTTTTTAATTAACACAAAATAAAAGTGTTTCATCGAGCTACCGTCGCACTAACCCGTCTTATGTCTGAGGATTACCTATGAATCAAACAACAGAGAATGGGCTTACAAGCTTAGTGTGTAACTTGCACTAAAATCAACAAATAAGATTTTAGACATGTTTTCAAATTTCAGCCAAACATATTTCCTAAACAGAATAGAATCAGAACATATCTTATGCAAATTTACAATCCTACCCCCTTCCGCTACACACCATCTCCAACCATCCTTACACAGCGTACAGGTTATTAAATACCCATCCAGCCCTAAACAGTGCTAAGTGATTGTGTCTCACTTTTCAGAAAATTTTCAATCTAGCTACAATATCATTAGGTGGTAATTCGCCAGAAACAAATATACATGTGGCTGAGCCACCAGATACGACAGATAGATTAAATTGCCTACACTTCCTCCATAAACATATTTCCCAACCCAATGCACATGCAAAACTAACAAATATCGAAAATCTATATGACATGCATGCTTTTAATAACAAATATAGATCATGCTTAGCAAATAACATATCATACCTAGCTTATAAGAAATCATGCTTAACACATAACATATTAACCACACGTACAAAAATCATATTAAACGTTAACAAAACATCAAAACTCATTATTTGTCACCCAATTTATACCACACGGACCCTATGGAAGGCCTACATTTGACTCATACGACGAATACAACACGGGGGTAAATTTTTAAAATTTGGGCCCACATGCCCATGTGGCCCACACGGTCTCACACACACCCATGTGGCCCACACGCCCATGTGGCGTCGATAGTCCTAAATTTCAACTTTTTTTGCTCATTGTTTTCTTGGGTTTTCATTACACACTTGTTCTGATTCAAATATAGAAGCAACCACAATACTTCCAGAACCTAAACACGACAATTAGATCAACAATTGAGAAGATTCCCAACCCAAATCACCAAAAATTGATATATCCAACATCAAAATTAAATTGAAGATTTTCAACCTAAAACCCCCAAATTAACTCCTTACCTTCAAGAAACAACAGCCCAATAGAAATCTAACTCGCTGAAGGAGCATTCTGTTCAGAATCTCCACCTAAGAAACCAACACCATTACAACGACATTCATAACAAACCCGAAATCACAAATTACACATAAGAACAACCAAACCATATTAACCTAAATTAACCATACAGACAATAAGATACTTACAACTGTCGACGTTTAGAGCAAAAATCACAGGATAGGGATTTTTGGGGAAAAATAAAAATAAAATAATAATAATAATCATATATATATTTTTAAAACACAACACAATCCCAACCGAATCTAACCAACCCAATATTCAAATATCCTATCAGATTACCCAATGATAGAATTATATTTAACCACAGCCATTACATGGGTGGCTCAAACATAAATAGCAAAAATATTACCACTTTGCTCAAGTAAAGATTCAAACACATGACCATAGGGTAAGTTAATACCTTACCACTAAACTGACATGCTCATTCTATTAAAAGTTGCACGAAAATAATATGTAAGCCAAATAAACAGGGATAGGGTTAGGAGCAAAAATAACTAAATTTTTCCAAAACAGATATTTGAACTCATGACCTCAAGCACACATTCAAGGGACTTATCCACTGAAGCAGATACTTAATTATTAAAAAATTTAACAAATCAGAAGTTTAAATTTTTGGGGCGTTTCACCCTAATTAAACATATTATCAGCTGAATTGATTATCCAAATTTTAATTCACCTATTTAAAAAATTTGTTATGAGCTCGGTTTACGAAAATGAGGTCCTAAAACCGCATTTCCTGATACTATTAGAAACTAGATCGTTACACTTTTCATAACTATGTTACCGTTATAACATATCTTTAATCTCTGTAGGATAAATCTGTTCTCCCAATATGATCTTATTTTATCTCAAAGTAACAATTATATATTCTTTCATGAAAATTCAATTATTATCAAATAGTAATTAAATAATTTATCACAAAAAAATGGATCTAAGATCTATTCTTCTTGGGTCTTGTCTGATGTACTGATAGTCAAGTGAGTCACATCTATGTTTCTATCTTATAGGAGTCATCCGCTACAATACCTAAGGTATGATATTTATACTATTTGACCAAAATAGGACAAATCATATTTTAGAGTGACCATGTTCATAGTTTACCCTATTTCTGAGTTCTCTATTCATCTCAAGATTGTGCCATTTTGTAAGGCATTACACTATAGTTTGTATACTAAGGAATTTATTATATTGTTTTAGATACATCTAAATCATGCATATGAATTAACATATGTATAACACAAAAGAGTTCTATGAATAAATAATTAGTTATATGAAACAAACTTTATTACATCAAATGCTCTAGGGAATACTACTAACACATTGTCAAGTCAAGCTTGAGCTTGAACAACTTTTAGTTAACAAATGAGCAGAATTCGAGTGCCTTAATACTTGATATGATCAAGTCACAAGGCAAACTAAAGCATGTTTTAAGTATGCCTATATCAGTTTTTAAAATTCTTTTACAAAAAAAATATTTTATTTTTTTTAACATTTTAAAATGTTTTTGTAATACCTCAAACTCAACCTAGACGTTATGACTGGACCTTGAAGGTCACATTAACTTCCCAAAACTTTGATCGTTTACTTTCTAAACATATATTATTCTTGTATTAGTAATCTTGCAAAAACTTGTCTAATTTCATTATTAAGAAAACTTGACAGTTGTTAAGTGTGTGTCTTCCAAATGTTTGAAAATATTCTTGAGTTTATTGAAAGAGTCAAGCTATCAACTTTATTTATTTCTTTAGTAAAAACTCAATTTCTCGATTAAACATTTGCAACGGAAAAATCCTTCACTCGTTTAGTTTGAAAAACGGTCATTCAAATTTAGTTTACAAAAAATTCATCTAGTATATACTTTTAGTTTAATAAAAACAATAAAACAAAAAAAACCCATAATGTCCAAAAACTGATAACAATCCTAATTATAAATTCCATAAAGTGTAATTAAAAATAAATTAAACTGATTTATGAGAGAATGATCAATCCGAGCTCTTGAACACCGTCCAATCCTAAGTCCGTGGATTACCTGAGAAAATAATATAATTGGGTGAGCTAGAAAGCTCAATATGTGATTTAGCCCACAATCATAATAGATAGCAGAAATTAATATACATATACAACATAATAGAGTATATACTTATGACATAACATGTTTAGCGATGCAAAATGAAAAATAGATCAGATCCTACTCCCATCTTCGTCCCACCCAACACACCAATTAGGGTAATTAATACCCATCCAACCCACACAACAAATTAGTGGTCCTGTGCCACTGAGTAATTAATCAACTGAGCTACCAGATATAATGTGGAAATACCGCCAGAAACAGATAATTGTAATTTAACTGCTAGATATAGATATTGCAGGTGAACTGCCAGATATGCAAATTGTGGTATACCAGAACTTCCTCCATATCATATAATCGCATCCCACCCAAATGTGCATGCAATATAATGTCACATAAACAGATTTATTTAGACTATACATGCTCATTTAGAAGCTTATTAGATTAGATACATACTAATAAAGTATGTAACACCCTAAACATGGCCTAGACGTTATGACCAGATTTTAAGGAATTACATCAGCTTGTTTAAAAACTTTTGTTTCAATCAAACTCAGAGTGCATTTCAGAAACGTAAAATCTGGAAAAACTTTCACAAATGTTTAGACAAAATTAAATTTGGATTCACTTATCTCAATCCCAATATATGAATTCAAAATCGTGTTTTGAAAATAAGTATTTTGGCAAATCATTTCTAGCTTAAAGACGAACACTCGTTAAAACCATTTGTTTATTTATAGAAAAAATCTTTAAGGGTTACTTAATTTTGTAGCAAAAAAACTATTAGAGTTTTAATTTTGAAAATTGAATTTTAAATTGTTAACCTGTAAAGTTTTGCAGTTTCATGTTAAAATACTCACAACCAAACAAACAGAACAAAAACCAAAAATGAAGTATAAATAAATTTATAGTCCAAAACCATTAAAAACATAAACTATCTTATTTTATTAACCGAGAATTAATCTGAGCTCTCACACGTCATTCGATCCTAAAACTCAAAGTTAACCTGAAAAGTCAGAGATAAAACAAAGGGGTGAGCTATAGAGCCTAGTGTATAGTGAAACTCGAACACAATGCATTTATTTCACAATATACAAATCAGAGAATCACAAAGAATTTCAAAACGTGCAATTGAACAGAACTGGTAATGCATGACTATGCCAATGCGAATTTTTTCAGAAATCATAATACAAATTTTTCAGAAAAATTCCTACCCAACTCCACTACACACCAAAATAGAGTTCCCCAAAACTCGTCCAACCAAATCACACCAACAAAAAATTGTGGACATTGCCACCAGAGATTGTAGTTAAATTTGTCAGATCAATAAATATGGTCAAGCGACTATATTGCAACATGCATATACATAATCAAAATGAAAAACATGTAGAACATGTTGACATACAATAGCAGAAGACATAAAGCATGAGAATCCATGCTTCACAGAACAGATTTATCAAATCTCATTGAAAACACATCAGTTTTGCCATGAAATCACATGCATGGTTATATAACAGATTTAGAGATATTCAACATAACACATTCTGACATCACATGTTGACATCCAACATAGTAACACGGAAACATACCATCAGAATTGACAGAACACGGATCATACACGTATAAATCACACACCTTAAACACATCATATACAAAAGCATATTAACAAGTACCTCATTTTCAAGTCTTATTTAAGTAGTATGGACCCTACAGAAGGCCTACATGGCCTTAGGGAAAATTTTCAAAATTTGGGCCCACATGCCCGTGTGCCCCACATGGCCTACTTGGCTAGGCCGTGTGGCCTACACTGTAACAACCAAATTTTAATGGTGTCAAAAACATTGGTTTCGATACCATAACTCCAAAAATGGGTTAATATTTTAATATTTATTTAATTTTTATAAGGTTAATTTAAGGTAGTATTAAATTTTCGTTAAGAAATTTAGAGGTTTAGATAGATAATTAGTTAAAAGTGATCATTTTAAAAAGGTGCAAAAGTTGAGTTCTATTAGTTAAGTGGACTAAATAGCTTTAAAAAGGTAAATCTATGGACTTGGATAGCAATTATGCCATAATTGAGTTAGTGGATGATATTGGATTGGTTTTGATGTAATTAAGTGGTTTTAAAAGGTTATATAAGTAAATAAATTAAGAGAAAATTTAAACAAAAGGAAGAAAATCAAAGTGGCCATCTTCAACCTTTATTTTTTCTTGTTTCAATCGAAAACCATAGCAAAGGAGGAGCAAGGTTCGACCAAGCTAATTTGCTAGTGCGTGGTATGTGTTTGAGCTCTATTTTTAACGATTTTTATGTTTTTAAATTCGTTTTAACTGAAACTACTTAGCCCAGGGGTTAATTTGCAAAAATTTAAAGGTTGAGGGATATCTTATGAATGAAATTGATGAATTTGTGAAGTTAATTGATAGATAATTAAAGTTAGTTGTTAAATGAACATGTTTTGTTAAGTGATTTTTAGAGAATTTAAAGTTTAGGGATTAATTTGTTGGAATAGTAAATTTCATGTATATCTTGTAAAAAGAGGAAAAATGTAGATTGATATAAGAATGGGGATAAATCAGCTAGTTTATTTTGGGTAGAAAATGGTGAATTTTTTTAAGTCATGGGCTTAAGGACTAAGTCGTGAAAAGTTAAAATAATAAGGTAATTTTGTAATTTCTTGTTAATATGGATTATAGAATGAATAATTGAGGTTATTGAAATAATTAATTGAAAGAAGTTATTTAGTTAGATCAAGAGAGACAACAATAGGACTTAAATCGGGGAATGGGAAAGGCTTTGGATTAGTCTTCAACTCTACTTTTGCAATTATAGTTATCGAGGTAAGTTCGTATGAATTATAATCTTATTAATGATAGTTTGATTGATTATATGTTATATTATGTTAGCTATAAACTGACTTGAAAATATATATATCGATGTTTTAAATAATTGATGGTTAAATAATCCCGTTTGAACATTAAGAATTCTTAGGATACGAATGACATGTCATTAGGGATTTCATGTTTCGGGTACTGGTCTTGAATGTCCTACCAATGGCTGGGGTCTTACATTTGTTGCAAATTCTCCACAGCTTGTGTGAGAACCATCGCGTATCTAACCTTCCGACCCACAACTCGTTCGTGTATCTAACATTCCAACCCACAGCTCGTGTGAGCACTATTGAAAAGGAAATGTTACAGTTATATGGAAAGGCACACAATGTGTAAGCATTCCCGAGTATAAAATGAAATTCTAGATGGTTCAGCGGGTAAGTATAGGTTAATGGCAAGGTATTTATACAATTGGATAATTGATCATAATCTTATGAAAAGGTAAATTTGATGAATGCAAATGATGTGAATGGAACAAAATAAGTATGTGATGAATGATATGTACATGGAGATTCACTTATGATATGGTTGATTT
>JABEZY010266104.1:0-10026 GCA_013467495.1 Gossypium gossypioides | reverse complement strand
TTAATTGGTTATGTGCTTTATATATATGAATTTGACTTATATGAATGAGTGAATGGTTGCTATTTGAATATAATAACTATTGTAAGGAAGTTATTATAATTTTGTGCATGAATTTTAATAAATGATCGTGACGAACTATGTTTTGTTCGGTAATACCTCGTTACCCTAATTCGGCGACGGATACAGGTTAGGGGTGTTACAATTCCTAAGTGGAAGTGGGAGCGAGTACGATGGATTTTATATCTAGTTTGCCTATAACTCCGAAAAAGAAATATTCGATATGGGTGATTGTTGATAGATTGAGTAAGTTGGCACACTTTATTCCAGTTAGAACAGATTTCTCACTTAAAAAATTATTGAAATTATATATGTCAGAGATTGTAAGGTTGCACGAGGTTTCAATATCTATTATTTTTTATCGTGATGCGAGGTTTACATCGATATTTTGGAATAAACTTCACGAGGCTTTGGGCACTAAACTCAATTTTCGTACAGCATTTCATCCTCAGGCAAACGGGCAATCAGAATGAGTGATATAGATTTTGGAAGATATGCGACTATGTTTTATACTCGAGTTTGAAGGTAGATGGGAAAAGTACCTACTGTTATCTGAATTCACTTATAATAACATTTATCAATCCAGTAAAAAATGGCACCATTTGAAGCTCTTTACGGAAGAAAGTGTAAAACACCGTTGTATTAGTCTGAATTGAGCGAATCCAAAATGGTGTGAATTGATTTTATTGAAGAAACTGAAGATGAAGTTTGAATTATTCGAGATTGTTTGAAAGTTGCATCTGACTGTCAGAAATCGTACGCGACCTAAAAAGAAAATATATAGAATTTGCTGTTGGCGATCGAGTATTTCTAAAAGTTTCTCCGTGGAAGAAAGTGCTATGTTTTGGTAGGAAAAGAAAGTTGAGCTCGAGATTTATAGCGTCGTACGAGATTGTTGAAAGAAATGACCATGTAGCCTACAAATTAGCTTTGCCCTCTAAACTCGAGAAAATTCATAATGTGTTTCACGTTTCAATGCTGAGACGGTATAGATCTGATCCTTCACATGTGATTCCTCATTGAGAGATTGAATTGTAGCCAGATTTGACGTATTCTGAGGAACCAGTGAGAATTTTAGCTCGGGAAGTTAAAAAACTGTAGAATAAACAGGTACCATTAGTAAAAGTCTTCTGGCAACATCATGGAACAGAATAAGCTATGTAGGAAATTGTGGAATCGGTGAAATTACAGTATCCAAATCTATTCTCAGGTAACAATTTAGAGAACGAAATTTCTTATGGAGGGGAGAGTTGTAACTGCCCAATTTTCAATGATGACAGAAAAGTGGTTTCAAGACCACAATTTTTTTTGTGTCGACTCGTAAATATTATTTTTAGAATATTTATAGAGTCATTAGAGTAGTATTAAAATTTGGTTAAAAAATTTTAACGATTAGATAGTTAATTAAAGAAAAAGGACTAAATAGTAAAAGGTGCAAAACTTAGTTAATACAGAAATTGGATGATTTAAATAGCTTGAAAATTAAATGAGAAGGGACCTATGTCGTAATTTAGCTCTACTTAACTTGTTTGGATGGAGTTAGTATTAAAAATGATAAAAATATTAAACTTTTAATGGCAATATTGCAATTAAAACAAAATCAAAACAAAATTAAGTAAAGAAATAAGCCTTCTTCTTCATTTTATTTCTTCCATAGCCGAATATTCATGGTTGCTTACGCTAGGAGAATTTTCCAAGTTCAATCTCTTGCATGTGAGTGATTTCTTTACCCATTTCTTATAATTTTTATATTTTTGAGATCGTTGCAACTAGGTCCAACAAGCCCGTACCTTCATTTTTGAATCTGTTAAAAATTTTATAAGTTTCCATTGATGAATCTTCAATGTTTTTTTATGATAACTATGTATTTGAAGATTTGATTATGTTGTTTGGTGATTTTGTGAAGAGTTTTTTTTAGATTTTGATTTAAGGATTAAATTATGAAAATGTCAAAATTTTAGGGTTTGATAGTAAATTTGATGTTTAGAAGGGACTATTTAAGGGTTTAGTATATTCGACTGAAATCTTGACTTGAGAAAAATGGTTACTTTGATGATTTTTTGGTTAAGGGACTAAATTGCAACAGTTGTAAAAGTTAAGGGTAATTGTGTAATTTTGATAAATAATAGGGTATAAAATGTAATGTGAATTGTAAGCTGACATGTAAGCTAATAATTGAGAAAATTTACATTTTAGATAAATACCCTGTTGATATACGTAGAAATGGAAAAATTACAAATTAGTCCCTAAACTCTGCAACTACTACAATTCACTCCAGGTAAGTTCGTACAGTTTATAATTTAACATTTATATGAAATGTTTGACGATATAATGTGATATAATAGATATATATGATTATAAATGATGTAAAGTTATTTGAGAAAAGTTGTTGAAATTTAATACTTTGGTCGAATTGAACACGAGATAGGGTACAATCGAGATATGGTGTGCTATGGGGGATCGAAGTCGAGATTTTTGTGGAGAAACATATATATGTTTCTCGATTAGGCTGAGGTTCAGCATTTGTTGCGAACTCTCGTTTTATACTCCTTATTTTGGTGTGTTTTCGATTGGACTAGCTCTTCGGAGCTATTGGTGTGTTGTCAGGTAGACTGGCTTGTATGAGCATCTGGCATGTTATCGGATGGATTAGCTCTTATGAGCAGCTAGTGTGTTTCAGTTGGAATCGGATTATGTGGCATGTAATAAGCTTCTATGTCATTATTATTGTTTTTTATATGTAAAATGTTAAAGTACAATTTTAAGTGCATGTAGTTAACCTAATATAATATGTGAACTAAGGAAGATGTTTTAGTGCAAATATATGGTGTGTGTTAATGGAATGTTGTGATTGAGGTACCTAAGTTTGGCATATTGGTTGAATTTACATGGTGTGATTTAACATACTCTGAATGATAGTTCTTTTTGTTGTAAAATTGTATATATTTGTCGTATCAATGAGGATACATTGGTTAGGCACTTAGGATTGTTGATTTAGCATGTTTTTAGCTTGTTTAATGTCACTTTGAAAATTTCTTTTGGCTAGTAAATGGATTACTTAGAGTCTAAGTAAGCTTGAAATGATAAACTTATTGTTTAAGATTCATTTGGGGTTCACACAGCCTGAGACACGGGTGTGTGACTCAACCGTGTGAGACACACGGCCTAGCGACATGGTCGTGTGTCACCTAATGAGTTCTTTAGGGTGTAAGTCAGTGAGTTACACGGCTTGGCATATGGGTGTGTGACACGGCCGTGCGGCCCTATTCAGAGAGTTACATGGGTGAGAACGAAGGTTGGGACACGGCGTGTGACCCTAGTTCGATTGTTACACGGCTTGGCCACATGGCCGTGTGACCCCTATTTTGTAAATTTTGCATATTTTTACTAAACTTTCCAAACTGTTTCAAGTTGGTCCCAAATTGTTTCTAGGTTATTTTTAGAGCGTCGAGGGCTAGATTTAGGGACGTTGTGCATGAGTATGAATTGTTCATAATGTGATTATTATATTGATTGAGAAAATGTTCAAATGTTTCTGATTGTTTTGTAATACTTTGTAACCCTAATTTGGCGACGGAAATGGGTTAGCGGTGTTACATTTAATGGCATCAGAGCTACGGTTTAGTCGATTCTCAGACTGAATGTATAGTGTGAAATGTCTAGAATTACATGTCATATAAACTTGTGATAGTGTGACATGTTGGTCCGATCTAACCAGTGTTTTTTTTTTAGATTGTAAAGATGTCAGACGGATCTAAACGTGCTGACAATGATGAGGATAATAGTAATATACTGACCTCAGATCAAGGGACGAGTAGTAATATTTTGATTCCAAAAGTACTTGAACATGAAATTAAAAACATGTTTTTCAAGTTTATGAACTTGTGGTTCAATGAGTTTATGCAAATGAATACTTTGGCTCAACGACCTCCACCCCCTGGTATACCTCCTGTTGCACCTCCACCTCCTCCTGTCACTGAATCTAGTCGACGTATTCCGATAGAGAAGCTTAGGAAATATGGTGTCGAAGAATTTCGAGGTAGATCGGAAGATGATTTGGTTAAAATTGAGTATTGGCTTCAGAAAATCTTGCAAGTTTTTGAAGAAATGGTTTGCTCTCCCATTAATTTTTCTTTGATGTGTCGTTTCATTGTTAAAAGAGGAAGCATACAGTTGGTGGACTACGTTGGTAGTTGTGGTACTGAGAGAGAAAATTTCTTAGGATTTCTTTCAGATCGAGTTTATAAAGAAGTATGTCAGAAAACGATATCTGGAAAAGAAAAAAAGGGAAGTTCTTAAGTTACGATAAGGAAGTAAGTCAGTGGCTAAGTACGAGAGAAAGTTTTTGTATCTCAGTAAATATGCCTGAGAAATTGTGGCTACTGAAGAAGAGATGTGTATTCGGTTTGAAGATGGCTCGAATGATGAAATTAGAATGATGATCAGAGGTAATGAAATCTAAGAATTTGTTGTTTTATCTAGTCATTCTCAGAAAATGGAAGAAGTGTACAACCGCAAGATACAACGGGATAGACAGAATCTAGAGTTTAACAAGGGAAGTTCTTCTAAGTCGTTTTTTGTACCACCAGCAAAGAAGACTAGTGAGGAATTTAATCGAGCTACTTCAGTGTCTGAGCATCCGAACATAAATAAATCGATTTAGCATGATTTTAAATCTCCTACAAAACTAATTGATTGGGAGGGAAGTGTACATAAACTCCGAAGCCCAGTTGTAAACATTATGGAAAACTTCATCCTGGCGAGTGCAGAGCTAAGTTTGAAGCATGTTATAGATGTGGATCAACTGATCATTTCCTTCGGAATTGTCCAAAATAGTTAAAGGAAAATGAAGAACATATTGAAAAGCAAATGCCTACATCTTAGAAAGGTAGATGCCCAGGCCAGAACAGTATTGCTAGGACTACTCATACGGGAGTAAAAGACACTATTGTTCGGTTAGAGACTAGAGCACCTACTCACACATACGCCATCTGAGCCAAAGAGGAAGCTGATGTACTTGATGTGATTACTGGTACATTCTATCTCTTTGATGTTACTGTGTACGCACTGATTGACCCTAGGTCAACTCATTCTTATATTTGCACTACATTAGTAATGGAAAAGAAACTACCTATTGAATTAACTGAATATAATATTCAAGTTACTAATCCACCAGGTCAGAGTGTGATAGTTAACTTAGTTTGTCGTAAATGTCCACTGAAAGTTAGAGGCTGTGAATCCTCTGTTGATTTGATGTTACTACCCTTTTGGGAACTTGATGTTATTATGGGTATGGATTGGCTATCATTACATGATGCTATAGTAAATTGTAGACAGAAATAGATTGATTTGAAATGTCAGACGAGAAAAATGATTTCAATTTAATCAGACGGGACAAATAGTATTGTTAGAATCATTTTAGTTATTTTTGCATTGAGATTGATACGTAAAGGTAGTGAAGCGTTTCTAGTATACATCCTTGATACCAAAGATTCAGAGTCGAAGTTAGAACAGTTGCTGATGTTAGTGAGTTTACTGATGTATTTCCTAAAGAGTTATCGGGTTTGCCTCCTAACCGAGAAGATGAATTTGTGATTGATCTGGTTCCTGGAACTGCACCGATATCAATATCACCGTATCGTATGGCACCAGCTAAATTAAAAGAGTCGAAAGCACAATTGCAAGAGTTATTAGACATAGGGTTTATTCGATCAAGCGTATCTCCCTAGGGTGTACCAGTGCTATTTGTGAAAAAGAAAGACAGCTCTTTATGATTGTTTATAGACTACAGATAGTTGAATAAAGTTACAATAAAGAATAAGTACCCCTTGAAACATATTGACGATTTGTTTGACCAATAAAAAGGTGCCACAGTTTTCTCGAAGATAGATCTCGAATCCGGGTATTATCTGTTGCAGGTTAAAGACTGTGATATGTCAAATACTACTTTCAGAACTCATTACGGTCACTATGAGTTTCTAGTTAAGCCATTTGGATTAACAAATGCTCTTGTTGCTTTTATAGATTTAATGAATCGGGTTTTTCAGCCTCATTTGGATAGATTTTTGGTTGTGTTTTTCGATGATATATTGATCTATTTCAAGACAGAATCAGAGCATGCTCAACACTTGAGAATCGTGTTACAAACTTTGAGAGAAAAATAATTGTACGCAAAGTTCAGTAAATGTGAATTCTGGCTTCGTGAGATTGGATTTTTGGGTTACATAGTATCAGCTGACAGGATTCGAGTTGATCCAAGTAAAGTTTTTGCTGTGGTGAATTGGAAAACTCTGAAAAATGTTTTTGAGGTGCGAAGTTTATTGGGTTTAGCAAGCTAATACCATCATTTTGTTAAAATTTTCTCGATCATTGCTTCACCGATGACCAAGTTACTATAGAAAAATGTCGAGTTTGTTTGGTCTGATAAGTGCCAATAGAGTTTTGATCAGTGAAAAGCATGTTGACAGAAGCTCTAGTGTTGCCTCAACCTGAGTCTGAGGTAGCATATATTGTTTACAGTAATGCGTCTCTCAACGATTTGGATTGTGTATTGATGGAGGCAGGGAAAGTAATAGCTTCTGTTTCACGACAGTTAAAGCCACACGAAAGAAATTATCCTACTCATGATCTATAATTTGCTACAATTGTATTCACTTTGGAGATTTGAAGATATTATTTATACGGCGAGAAATGTCACATGTTTACGAATCACAAAATTTTAAAGTATTTAATGACTCAGAAATAACTAAATTTGAGACAGAGACGTTGGTTAGAGCTACTGAAAGATTATGATCTGGTTTATTGATGATCATCTAGGAAAGGCTAATATGGTTGTGGATCCTCTCAGTCGAAAGTCATCATTGTTTAAACTTCGAGTGTTGAACGCTCATTTAGCTCTGAATAAAGATGGTTCGATAGTAGTAGAATTAAGAACTAAACCCCTGTTTCTACAACAAATTCCAGAGTTAGAAAACAATGATCCAAAATTGATAATGAAGCGACAATTGGTTCAAAATAATTTGATTACTGAGTATAGTGTTAATGATGATGGTACATTGCGTTATCGTGATAGGATTTACATTCTGAATGATTTAGATTTGAAACGTGATATTTTTCTGAAGCTCACAGTAGTACGTATTCTATTTGTCCTGGTAGCATGAAGATGTACTGTGATTTGAAACAGATGTACTATTGGTCAGGTATGAGACATGAAATTTGTGAGTTCGTAGGTACCTGTTTGATTTGTCAACAGGTATGAGACATGAAATTTGTGAGTTCGTAGGTACTTTCGGGTTTACTACAACCTGTCATGATTCCTAAGTGGAAGTGGAAGCGAGTCACGATGAATTTTGTATCCAGTTTGCCTATAACTCTGAAAAATAAATATTTGATATGGGTCATTGTTGATAGATTGACTAAGTCGACACACTTTATTCCAGTCAGAATAGATTTCTCACTTGAAAATTTATCGAAATTATATGTGCCAGAGATTGTAAGGTTACACAAGGTTCTGATATCTATTATTTTTTATCGTGATTCGAGGTTTACATCGATATTTTGGAATAAACTTCACAAGGCTTTGGGCACTAAACTCAATTTCAGTACAGCGTTTCATCCTTAGGCAGACGGGCAATAAAATGAGTGATACAGATTTTAAAAGATATGCGATGATGTTGTATACTCGAGTTTCGCGGTAGCTGGGAAAAGTACCTACCGTTATCTAAATTCACATATAATAACATTTATCAATCTAGTATAAAAATGGCACTGTTTGAAGCCCTTTACGGAAGAAAGTGTAAAACACCATTGTATTGGTCTGAATTCTGTGAATCCAAAATGATGGGAATTGATTTGATCCAAGAAACGGAAGAAAAAGTCCAAATAATTCGAGATTGCTTGAAAGCTGTATCTGATCGTTAAAAATCGTACGCGGACCTGAAAAGAAAAGATATAGAAATTTTTGTTGGTGATCAAGTATTTCTAAAAGTTTTTCCGTGGAAGAAAGTTCTATATTTTGGTAGGAAAGGAAAGTTGAGCCCGAGATTATCGTACCGTACAAGATTATTGAAAGAAACGGCCCTGTAGCCTACAAATTAGCTTTGCCCTCTAAACTCGAGAAAATTCATAATGTGTTCCATGTTTCAATGCTGAGACGATACAGACTTGATCCTTCACATGGAATTACTCATAGAGAGATTGAATTGCAGCCAGATTTGACGTATTCTGAGGAACCAGTGAAAATTTTGGCTCGTGAAGTTAAAGAACTGCAAAATAAACAGGTATCGTTAGTAAAAGTCTTGTGGCAACGTCATGGAACAAAAGAAACCATACATGAAACCATGGAATTGATGAAACTACAGTATCCAAATCTATTCTCAGGTAACAATTTAGAGGACGAAATTTCCTATGGAGGGGAGAGTTATAACAGCCCAATTTTCAGTGATGACCAAACAGTGGTTTCGGGACCACAAATTTTTGTCGTGTCAACTCGTAAATATTATTTTTAGAATATTTATAGAGTCATTAGAGTAGTATTAAAATTTGGTTAAGAATTTTTAACATTTAGATAGTTAACTAAAAAAAAGGACTAAATTGTAAAAGGTGTAAAACATAGTTATTAAAGAATTTAGATGATTTAAATAGCTTGAAAATTAAATGCGAAAGGATCTAAGCAGTAATTTAGCTCTATTTAACTTGTTTGGTTAGTATTAAAAAAGATAAAAATATTAAACTTTTAATGGCAATATTGCAGTTAAAATAAAATCAAAACAAAATTAAGTAAAGAAATAAGTCTTCTTCTTCATTTTATTTATTCGATAGCCGAATATACATGGTTGCTTAAGCTAGGAGAATCGGCCAAGTTCAGCCTCTTTCATGTGAGTGATTTCTTTAACTGTTTCTTGTAATTTTTATATTTTTGAAATCGTTGCAACTAGGTCTAGCTAGCCCGTACCTTCGTTTTTGAATCTGTTAAAAATTTTGGAAGTTGTCATTGATGAATCTTGAATGTTTTTTTATGATAAATATGTATTTGAAGTTTTGATTGTGTTGTTTGGTGATTTTGTGAAGTAATTTTTGTTAGTTTTTGATTTAAAGATTAAATTGTGAAAATGTCAAAATTTTCAGGGTCTGATTATGAATTTGATGTTTGGTAGGGACTGTTTAAGGGCCTAGTATATTCTGCTGAAATTTTTACTTGAGAAAAATGGTTAATTTTATGATTTTTTGGTACTAAATTGTAAAAGTTGTAAAAATTTGGGGTAATTGCTTAAATTTGAGAAATAAAATGGTATAAAATGAAAGTGAATTGGAAGATGAAATTTAAGCTAATAATTGCGAAAATTTACATTTTAGATAAAGTGTAACACCCCGATTTTGGGCCTAGTCGGAACAGTGGTTTCGGGACCACAAATTCGATGAGGAAAATTTTATTTTTTATTATTTTTATAGTCTACAATTTCATGGAATAATTTTGTGAAAATTTCGTTCGAAAATTTCGACGTTTGGGCATTCCATTTAGCCAAAAGGACTAAATTGTAAAAAGTGCAAAAGTTGAGTTCTACACGTTAGAAGTGTCCAATTGTTATGAAATTTGAAATTGGAGGTCCTTAAATGGTAATTAGACCATTGGTTAACTTGTTGGACAAAAATAGACAAGAGATAAGTGAAATAGGAAATTTTTATGTTAGGGGCATTTTGGTAATATGGTAATTAAAATGTATTAAAAAGACAAAATAGGCCAAAAATCATCATCTTCAACTTCATGGCCGAAATTATCAAGGGGAAAGCCATGGTTAGGGTTTTCAAGCTTCCAAGCTCGATTGTAAGTCCGTTCTAACCCCAGTTTTAATGTTCTCTACGTTTTTGGAGTCCCACTAGTTTGATTTGGCTTATTATAGTAAAAATTTAACCTAGGGTTTATATTTGGAAAAATACCCATAGGTGAAATGTGTTTATTTTGATGTTTTA
>JABEZY010266092.1:0-15065 GCA_013467495.1 Gossypium gossypioides | reverse complement strand
CCTAAATCAAGCTCCCAAGTGTGTCGAACCTTAAAGCTTTCAAATGGTTTTCTTTTTCTTTGAGTTTCGACCAAACAAGATGAACATGCATGATGCTTTATGTTTTGTTTTATTTATTACATATTAATATTCAATTTACTTATTTGCCCTTAATGAATAAACATAGAAATTTATAATGCATGTCCATTAATGTCCATTAACACTAGCAATGGTCCAATATCATCAGAAGGACTTTTAATTTAATAAATCATAGTAATTAAGCACTTTAAACAAATAATATGCAACTTTTGTATTTTACGCGATTAAGTCCTTTTATCAAATTAAACATCCAAACGATAAAATTAAATCACAAAATTTTCACACGTACATGCTTTCATGCTGTAAACACATAAAATAATATAAAAAATAACTTTATGACTTCAAATTTGTGGTTTCAAAACCACTATTCTGATTTAGCTAAAATCGGGCTGTTACAGGTGGTACTGATATTTTCTGGTAGTTGGGTTTTTAATTGAGAAACAGTATGCTCATTCTTTTATCATTTTTCCAAGTGGTATCGATACCACTCAAGGGAAATATCAATAGCTGGACATCAGTATCAATACCTACGGACATTTATATGGAATAATTAGTTGTTATGCACAATTCTGGCTGAATATTTATTCGATTAACGAATGATTTGCATGTAACGATGATAAATAACTATTTAGACGACTTCAAACTTATACGAGTTAAAAAAAGATGATCGATTTGCTTGAATCCAGTTTCCTATTTGATGTACATGAAACGAGACAGTGGTGTGGCATCTCGTATTTAGGCTGGGCGACCAGGTCGGGTATAGGATGTTACTTTTGGTGGTATTAGAGCCTAGGTTCAATAACCTTCAGAGATAGGTAATTATTGTTGATGTATTATTTGGGGTTTTGTAACCCATGAATCTTGGAAAGCCAAGTAATTAAATTATTCTGGTTGCTTAAATTGCATGAGATATCTCTTTTTGTGATGCATGTGGGGTAGGAACGAGAATAAATTACCTTTAACCCTAGAGTTTGTTTACAAGAATGAGACTTGGATCATTCCCGCCACTCACATCGTTTATTTGTTTGTATGCTAGATTAATTAGATATGCCTCCTAGACGTGTTAACATGAGAGATAGTGCTCAAGGGGATGGTACATCCTCTGCACCTCCTTTGCCGCCGCGTAGAGTGAACATACCTGATGAGGGTGTAGGCCCTTTGATGGAAGCCATGATAGGAGCGTTTCAGCTAATTTTTAGTGCTAACCCTTCACCAACACCTGCCAATCCTATACCAATTAATCGAGGGTTATCGCTTGAATGTTTTTGGGCTTTAGGGTGTAAAGAGTTTTCTGTAGTGAAAGGTACTGATCCAACCGTAGCTGAGTATTGGTTGGAGGGAGTTGAAAGGATCCTCAATCAGATGTCCTATTTTGATGAGGAGAAGTTGGGTTGTGCTGTGTCCTTACTCGAAGGTAAGGCTCATCGTTAACGAAATACAGTCAGGAGAGGTACGATTATTTATAGGCTGACTTGAAGCTCCTTTCTTGAGGCTTTTAAGAGGAAGTATATGGGCGAGTAGTATATGGAGGCTCGTAAGCGTGAATTCTTAGACTTGATTCAAGGTGATTTATCTCTGGCTGATTATGAGGCTGAGTTTATGTGACTTAGTCAGTACGCACCTGAGATGATTCTTTATGAGATGGACCATTGTAAAAGGTTTCGTTTTGGGCTAAATCGTGAGATTCAAGTTTATTTGGTAACTCAGCTACAGAGATGTCTGATGAGTTGGTTGAGAGCGCTAAGGCTGTAGAGGCGACCTTAGCTGAGCTACCTCATTCCGTGGTTATTGATTCTGGCAAGAGAGCTTTTGAGAGTGTGTTGGTTCGATCGTCTAAGAGAGATCGTGATAGTCATCTCTCTGGTAGAGGTACGAAACATGAGACTCAACTGAGTCAGCCTAAGCAGTAGAGTAGTACTGTGGTTAGTGCTACTGGTTCAGTGGGTAGTTCTGGATGGTAGCTTTATGTGCACTGTGAGCTAGGCATTCTGGAGAGTGTCGTAAGTTGACAGGTGGATGTTTTAAATGTGGTTCGAAGGAACATTTTCTGAGGTATCGTCCACTTAGGGTTGAGGTTTCACAGACTCAAAGTTTGGCACCTGTTACTGCGTCTGCTAGAGGCCGTAGTCGCAGTAGAGGTAATGGGAGACCCATTGGTCTGTGGCTTGTTGCTCACACTGTTGCTACATAGGTTGTGTCTAGAGGTCCAGCTCGAGTTTGTGTTGTTAGGAAGCCAGAGGACCAGGATCTGACTGATGGTATCGCAGGTACTTTTACTTTGCAGTCTATTCTGTTGTTTTCTTTAGTTTATTCTGGATCGAAACATTTGTATATCTTGAGTGAACTGGCATGTAAGTTAGATATTCTTGTTGAGACTATTGGTTTGGGTATGATCGTTATTAGTTCTTTTGGTGATAGTGTAGTAGTAAATAAAGTTTATCGTAGATGTCCTTTTATGATTCAAGGACATGTTTTCATTTTTAATCTTATGGAATTGTCATTTTATGGATTTGATGTGATACTTGGTATGGATTGGCTAACTAAACATAAGGATAGGGTGGATTTTGAGACTAAGCAAATTACCTTGAGAGATAGTGATTGTTTGGAAATTGTTGTAGTGGGTGAAAGACCGGGTTTTATGTCTAATATGGTTTCGGCTATAAAGGTTGGGAAGTTGATGAGTAAAGGCTATGAGGCTTATTTGGATTATGTGATGAATTCAGTTAGTAAGGAGTTAAGAGTTCAGGATATTCACACTGTTAGGGATTTTCCAGAAGTGTAGCCAGAAGGGTTACCGGATTAGCCACCGGATCGGGAAGTGGAGTTTGGAATTAAGCTTTATCCTGGTACTGTACTGGTGTCCATTGCACCCTATCGCACAGCACCAAAAGAGCTTAGGGAATTGAAGATTCAGTTGCAATAGTTGTTGGATAGAGGGTTTATTCGACCGAGTGTATCTCCGTAGGGTGCACCGATTTTGTTTGTAAAGAAGAAGGATGGTACGAAGAGGATGTGTATTGATTATAGACAGTTGAACAAGTTGACGATTCAGAATAAGTATCCCTTGCCTTAAATTGATGACTTGTTTGATCAGTTTCAAGGTGCAATGGTGTTCTGGAAGGTTGATTTAAGATCTGGATATTACTAATTGAGGGTGAAGGAGTCGGATGTGTTGAAAACTGCTTTTAGGACTCGGTATGGGCATTATGAGTTTTTGATGATGCCGTTTGGATTGACTAATGCTCCTGTTGCGTTCATGGATTTGATGAATCGTGTGTTTCATTCGTATTTGGATCAATTTGTGGTTGTCTTCATAGATGATATCTTGGTGTATTCTGATTCTAAAGATTCTACAGATTCTTCGGGATAAGCAGTTGTATGCAAAGTTAAGTAAGTGTGAATTTTTGTTTAGGGAAATGGCGTTCTTAGGTCATGTTGTATCAACAGAGGTAATTCTAGTGGATCCTAAGATGATAGAGGCGATTTTGGAATGGAAGCCACCGAGGAGCATTACTGAAGTTAAGAGTTTCTTGGGAATTAACTGGTTACTATTGTAAATTCGTTGAAGCCTTTTCTCTCATTGCTACACCTTTAACGGAACTACTTTGGAAAGATATGCGATGTGTGCTTTCCGTACTAACTAAAATTTATGACAAAGGCAAGCGCACCTAACGAACAATAGTATAGCTACGGTGAGTAGAGATATCGTATCCACAAGGACTAAAAGTATTAGTAATTACCATTTTCTTATTATTTAGCCAACAAATTCGAGTGATGTGTTTTAAACTAAAATTACGAAACTAATTTAACTAAGAACACAACAGAAAACGAATCAGGAAAATAATTGAAAGATAACCAATAAGAGAGACAATACCCAGGAGAGAATCCACCTAGACTCATTTTTTTATTATTAATCTGATTTAAACGGTTTGTTCACTTGGTGTCTTGATCCATAGAAATCCATAAATTATGCTAATATCTCTTTCGCGAGTAAGAACAACTGACTCTAAGTTGATTAATTGAAATCTCTTTCTAATTAAAACCCCTATCGCCAAAATAACTCAATCTATGGATTCCTCTATTAGATTTGACTCTAATCCGGTAGATTTACGTCATCCTATTTCTAGGACTGCAAGCAACTCCACTCAATTATGTTAGATCTACTCTTAAACAAGGACTTTTCCTCCACTAAAGTAAGCATATTAAGCATGAGTTAATGTCCTGGAAATATTAAAATAAGAAATAAGCACACCTAACTGAGAACATGAATCAAGTATTTATCATGTAAAACAAAAATTAAATAATAGAATTCACCATAGGCTTCATCCTCTTTCGGTATCTAGGGAATTAGTTCAGAATTCTGAAATAAAAAATCTCAAAGTAAAAAAAAAACCACAAGAAACAAAGAAACTCATAAAAATTTTAGAAGAAATTAAAAGGAGGTATTCAATCTTGATGGAAATTTGCTTCAAAAGTGGCTCCAATGGTGTTCCTTGAGTGTTTTCTTCGATCTTCTCTAATGGCTTCGTTCTCTCTTCTTTTAATTGGTCTTTATAGTCTTTAGAATGCCTAAAAACCATAAAACTTGTGTTTTTCCATGTGTTTGGGAAGCAAGGTGTGAAATCGACATGGGTTGGCACATGGGCATGTCAAATGCTCACCTAAGTTTAAGAACATGAATTCAAAGGATTAAGAGTATCAAATTCACCAATTTGCACAAATAATCATCCAAAAACACATTAAGAAAGGTATTAAAATATGTTAGTTTTATCATTTATCAATGTGGTGTTTGAATGGACTGATGCTAGACAGAAGAGTTTTGATGAGCTTAAGGCAGTTTTGACTAAAGCGCCAGTGTTGATTCAACCGGAACACGGAAAAGATTTTGTAGTTTATAGTGATGCTTCATATTCAAAACTTGGTTACATTTTGATGCAAGAAGGTAAAGTTGTAGCTTATGCTTCAAGGAAGTTGAATATGCACGAACGAAATTATCTTACTCATGATTTGGAGTTAGCTGTTGTGGTGTTTGCGCTTAAGATTTGGCGTCATTATCTTTTTAGAGAGAAGTGTGTTATCTACACTGATCATATGAGGCTTAAGTACCTCTTCACCAAAAAGGAGTTGAATTTAAGGAAAAGGCATTGGATTGAGCTGATAAATGATTATGATTGTGTGATAGAGTATCATCCTAGCAAGGAAAATGTAGTAGCTGATGATTTAAGTAGGAAGTCGATGCGCAGTTGAGAACTATGTTTGGACGCCTGAGTTTGGGCAGCGACGGTGGATTGTTAGCTGGACTACAAGTGAGGCCGACTTTGTCACAACAAATTAAGGAGAAGTAGCCTTTAGATGGGGAATTATTGAAGAGGATTCAACAGGTTGAGCAAGGTATCAAGGGGGACTTCGATATTGATGGTGATGGTATCTTGAATTTTCGAGGAAGGTTTTGTGTGTAACAACTCGTTTTTAGTGAAATCAGAATAGTAGTTTTGGGACCACAAATATGACGTGTAAATATTTATTTTACTATTATTTTAATGTCTATGTTATGTTAGCAGTGTCATATAAAAATTTCGTTAAGAAATTTTATCGTTTGCATGCTTAATTAAGTGAAAAGAACTAAATTGTAAAAGGTACAAAAGTAGGGTTCTAATAGTTAAAGGTATCTATTAACTATGAAATTAAATTGTTAAGGGATTTATGTTGTAATTAGACCATTGTTATTAAGAGTGGACATTTATGGGCATGAATTAAGTAATTTTAAAGTTAAAATGCAAGGTTATTTATGTAAATTAATAAATATATGTCAGTAAAATAAAGAAAAGACAAAAGCTATCATCTTTTCACTTCATCTTCACCGAAAATTAGGGTGAAAAAATCTATTGAAGGAGCTTGAACATTCGGCTAGATATTCTCCTTGCATGTAAGTGTTGTTTTGATCCGTTTTTAATGATTTTTATATTTTTAGGATCGTTGTAACTTAATCTAGCTAGCCCAGGAACTAATTTGCAAAACTGTTAAAGGATTAGGGTATTTCCATGAATGTGTTTGTGTGATTCTTGAAAATTTATGGAAGAAAATGAATCATTGTTGTTAAATAAACAACTTTTGTAAAGTGATTTTGGATGAAATTATTATTTACGGACTTATGTGTAAAAATAGTAAAATACCATGATGAAATTGTGAATTGATGCTTTGTTTGGGTTGATATGAGTCCCTAGGTAAATCAGCTAGCATGTTATGTAGATGAAATTACTTGAATTTCAATTTACGATCTAAAAGACTAAATTGTAAATAAGTTAAAATAATAGGGGCAAAAGTGTAATTTTGCAAAAGTATAAATTTTGGACTGAATTGGATAGATTGAATATTAAATGAATTAAATTTGCTTATTTAGATCAAGTTAAGCCTGGTACGAATCTAGATTGAAGGAAAGATAAAGTCTCGGATTACTGATCCTATTTTGTCGTCTTTGTATTCGAGGTAAGTTTGTATGTTTAAATAGCATTTTAATGATATTTGATTTAAATGTTATTATGTTATTCATCATATCATGTCACAACTAAAATCCAATGACGTTACGATGAATATCGAGCCTCGTTTGAACCATAGGAATATATAGGATACAAATGACATGTGATTAGGGTTACCATGTTTCGGGTGCTGGTCCTAAATGTCCTATCGATAGCTGAGTTTCGACATTTGTTGCGAATACTCATCAGCTTGTATGAGCGGTATCATGTAGCTACATTCCAACCATCAGCTTGTGTGAGCAGACCAATTTATAGCTCGAGTGAGCATCGATGTAAAGGAAAATGAAAGGAAACGGTTTTGACCATATGTTTAGCACACTTTGTGTGAGCTTCCCGCGTACCTGATTTTATTCTAAATGGTTCAACGGGCGTGAAAAGGGAAGGAATGGTAAGTGTTCCAATAGCTAAGTTAAGAACTTGTAGAAAGGTATGAATTATTGATGATCAAAGTATGTATAATCATGTTTATAAAAAGAATGAATTCAAGTATGCTATGTTCATGAAATTTATCTTACCATGAGATTATTTTGCTAAGTTATTTGTTTAATCACTAACTTGTGTTGTTGATGATGCTTAGACTTGTGCCAATCTATGTTAGATTGATTCATGTCTATTTTTAAGATTATGCATTGAAATGGTAAGCTATGTTCATGATTTACGAACTTACTAAGCATTATATGCTTACGATGTTGTTCTTTTCTATGTTTTATAGATTATTGGAATCTCGATCCGTTTAGAAGCTTATTGGAGACCTATCACACTATCTAGAGATTATATTGGTAGATTTTGATGTTTTGGTCATGGTTATAATGGCATGTATAGGTGAATTGTGTTTGAGGAACTAGTTGTTATGTTTGGTTTGTAAATATGATAATTCGGTTGGTGTGCTTTTGGCACTTTGATGCTATAATGGTTAATGTGTATATGGTCAAATTGATGCATGGTTTTATCACCAAAGTGGTATGTGTTGGCATGTTTGCAATGTGGTTAATTGTTGTAAGTTTTGGTATGGAAATAGGTTAGATATGAATGCTAGATGAATGATCAATTATGCATATGTTTGGATAGATTTGATAAATTGTGATTTAGGTGCCTTAATGGCATATTTTTTGTATGGATTTATAGTTTATTGAAATGATCTTATTATGCATGTTTCTGCATTTTTTGGTACCTTTCTCATAAGTGCATTTGGCTTGTAGGTACTTGTTGAAAATAGGTGAAAGGAATGGCTTGACTTTGGCCTATTTCTTGTCCACACGTTTTAAGACACAGGTGTGTGTCTTAGCCGTGTGTCCCCTGTAGGTTTCAATGGTTTTTTTCAAAAGTTACACGGCCTAGCACACGGCCTGGCACACGAGCATATGGCTTGGCCGTGTGACCCAAGTCAGAAAGTCACACGGGTACGAACACGGGTTGGGACACGGCCGTATGTCCCTATTCGAATGTTACACAGACTAAGACATGGGTGTGTGTCTCAACCGTGTGAGGCACACGGCCGTGTGAATTTTTTCCTACTTTTTCCTTAAGGTTTCATATATTTTCGATTTAGTCCCGAATTATTTCTAAAGTGTTTCTAAGGCCTCGAGGGCTCAAATAAGGGATAATATGCATATGTTTGAATGAATTATGCTATGATTTACCTAATGTTTGAAAAGGATTGTATTAAGTTACATTTTTATCGGTAATGCTCCCTAACCCTATTCCGGCAATGAATACGACTTAAGGGTGTCACAGTGTGTGCCACAAGATGGGGAGTTAAAGCAAGCGGTTCATACTGAGGCACATAGTAGCCCTTTTGCTATGCTTTCCGATAGTGGGAAGATGTATCATGACTTAGTGTTAGTGGTCAGGTTTAAAGCGTGATGTTACGGATTTTGTGACTCGATGTTTGGTTTGTCAAAAGGTGAAAGCTGAACATCAATTTCCTTCAAGGGTTGTTGCAACCTATTGCGGTTCTCGAATGGAAATGGGAAAGGATTACTATGGATTTTGTTTTAGGTTTGCCCTTGACCCCATCGAGGAAAGATTTGGTATGGGTTAGAGTTGATTGATTTTCGAAGAGTGCGCATTTCTTAGCTGTGCGAACCAATTATTCATTGTAGAAGTTAGTAGAGCTATATATTGCTGAGATTGTTCGTCTCCGTGGGGTTCCAGTTTCGATTATTTCTTATAGAGATTCGAGGTTTACTTTGAGGTTTTGGAAGAGCTTGCAGGAAGCATTGGGATCGAAGCTTACTTTCAGTATGGCTTATCACCCCCAAACTGATGGCTAATTTGAAAGTGTAATTCAAGTTCTAGAAGACATGTTGTGAAGTTGTGTGATCGAGTTTAGTGGTAGTTGGGAGCGATATTTGCCCCTAGTAGAGTTCGCTTACAAATGTGAATTTTTAGGCAAGTATTCGTATGGCACCTTTTGAAGCATTGTATAGTAGGAAGTGTAGAACTCCTTTGTGTTGGACAGAGTTGCTGGACCAGATTTAGTTTGTGAGACTAAGGAGAACGTAAAGCTGATTTGTGATTTTTGAAAGCAGCGTCAGATAGGCAGAAATTGTATGCAGATTTGAAGCCTTGGGATATCGAATTTAAAGTTGGTGATAAGGTATTTTTAAATTTTTCACCATGGAAGAAATTTTTAAGGTTTGGTAGAAAGGGTAAATTGAGTCCAAGATACATTAGACCTTATAAAGTTGTTGAGAGGGTAGGTTAGGTAGCTTATCGTCTCAAGTTGCCACCAGAGCTTGACCGAGTTCATGACGTTTTCCATGTGTCGATGTTAAGGAAGTATTGTTTAGATCCATCGCATATTGTGCCAATAGAGGGGATTGAGGTTCAACCTAGTCTCACTTTTGATGAGGTATCAATAGAGATTTTAGATCGTGTAGTGAAAATGTTGCGAAACAAAAGAGTTCTGTTGGTTAAAGTTTTTGGCGTAACAACAAAGTGGAAAAGGTTACTTGGGAAACCGAGAAAGCGATGAAACAACAATATCCTTATTTGTTTAGCTTAGGTAATTTCGAGGACAAAATTTTTTTTACAAGGGGAGAATTGTAACACTCGAAAATAGGGCCTATGAGTTTTAGGGGTATTTTAGGGATTTTGGCTTAAACAAGCTCGAAATTTCATAAGGTTGGTACTCAATAATGTTTTCGACTATGACATCGTAACTGTTAAATCAATTTTTGAAAAAGCATTCTAAAAACCCTTAATTTCTAAAAAGGACCGATTTATAACAGAGTCAAAATAATGAGCATTTATGTAGCAATTTAACCAGTTTTAAAATTGAACCTAGAAGCCACCCTCCACTTAGAGATTTCACATTAAACATTTCTCTCATCTTCTTTGTGTCGCCCCTTCTTCTTTTCCTCACCATGCTATGGATTTTTTATTCCCAAATCATAATACATTGATTTCCTATCATTCTTAAGTCATTTGCCATCATAAATCTCCAAGAAAAACACTCAAACTCCATAGATTTCGACATCTTCTTGAAACGTGGGTTTTTCGAAGTTGTGTCGAAATTCATTCATTCTTTCAACAAAGGTAAGCATTCATGTATCCATTGGCTTTTAATGTTATTTAGACTCTAAAACTAAATTATTAGCCCTCAAATCACATGTTTTAAATAAAAGCCGAAAATTGAGCCATTAATGGTGGATTTCGAGATTTTGAGTCAAAACTTGGTTTCAAAATGTATTTCAACTTGTATTAGCATGATTAGAAGGTTTTTAAACTTACCTTGAAGTTTCGTTAATGATTTCTCATGTTTTAGTGAATTTTGTGAAAATTATCTAAAAGATGTTGAAAAATGTCGATACCATGAATTGAGTAGATTTATCTAGTTTGAAGGTTTTAAATTAGAAGTAGATGATTAAATAGATGAACAGAACTGATTTTATGCAAAAAGTTTGAGTCTAGGCCAATATATTAGAATATAAAGTTTGTTATGTTAATAGTTTAAGTCACATGAGAACTTAGCTTAAAGCTTGTGTTCTAATTGGTTTGAGTGGATTCTTGGTTGATATTTGACTATGGTTATTGTTTGATTTATGTGTGTAAAGCTTTAGATTCGTTAGAGCTTGCTACGAGCTAGGGAAGAGTTAGTTGAGCTTTTGATTTTTCGACTAAAGCACAAAGCAGTGAATGTATGGAGTTGCTACTCGTAAACACGAGTCATATGTTATTTAGGAATTTGCATGTAGCCTAAACCCCTACTCTAAGTTCCGAGTGTAACTTTCCTTGAATCCATAATTATCTTACAATTTTGTGGTTATGTATTGTGCATGACAAGTAGTATGTGAATATAGTGACTATTGTGTAAAGTGCAATCTTATACATGAAATGAATGTGTAAAATATATGCTATATGACTATGCTAGTGTTTTGCAAAAGATGCTAATATGCAGCGATAGTGGACGGATAATCGGTAAGTAATGTGTATTATTTTTGGATATTTTGGCCTTGTGATCTTGGAACCATTGGATATAACTGGCATGCCATAGGATTGTTAGTACTCACCTATTTGTATAGTGGTTTTGGGCGTTGAGGCCCTGGGACATGTTTGGAGGGATAAGGGAATGAGAGTTAAGTTCTATTCAACTGGACATGTGAGGGGAAGTAAGGAGAGTGTTAGCTATATGCTTCACTTTTGGGACATGTTTGACTCTATGAGTATATGTGGTGTATTGGAGATCCGTGTATTCGATTTGTGATGATAGAGCTCACTATATGTTTCATAACAGAAGTGCCATCTTATCCCAATTTTTCATATTTATGTAATTCTATGGAGTATGTTCTATTCTTGAATGAGTATGCATGTGTTATGAGAATGAACTATTAGAATATGCATGATTTAATACTATAAGATGTTAAACTTGAGAATAAAGTACTTGTGAGTAAATGGTTGGTTGTGTTGCATGATGATATGTTTGTGTTGTGGAAAATTCTTTCATTCACTAAGCTTGTTAAAGCTCGCCCACTCATTTCTACATATGCAGATTAGTGACGTCAGGGTATGGGCGGTGTGGTTTCTGAGGGAGTGATACAAGGAAGTCTGGTTATTTTTCGTAGGTGCCTTACTGTTTTTATTTGTTTTGGGGAAACAGGCAATGTGGTAGACTTATTATAGTTACGTTGATTTCTACACAATCGACTTGGTTTCTAAGAATATCATGTTATTACTATTGCTTAGGATTGTAGACATTAAAGTTGGCATGATGATAGTTGTTCAAACTCATTTTTTGTATTTTCTCCTATTGATTAAGTCGTATGATTCGTTATTTAACTTAGTACTTGATGCATGTTGTTTAGGAACTATTTGAGATGAATTATTTTCTTTTCTATGTTTCATTTTTAGCTCCAATAGCAGAGGTATCGATATTGGGCTTTGAAAATCGACACTTCTATGAATTAAAATGTATAGAAAACAAAATATAGATTTGGTATCGATACATTTGCTCGAGTATTGATACTCAGGGAATAAATATCGATACTTTGTTTGGTGCTACCTATATTTTCTAATAGTTGGGTTTTTAATCAAGAACAATATGCTTATGTGGTATCGGTTTTCCAAGTTGTATCGATACAACTCAATGGAAATATCAATACCTGGACATCAGTATTGATACCTACGAACATTTTTATGGAATTTTGCTAATTAGCCCTTATGCACAATTCTGGCTGAATGTTTGATCAATTAACGAATGATTTGCATGTAATGATGATAAATAACTATTGGGACATCTTAAAACTTATACGAGTTAAAAAAGATGATCATTTGCTTTAATCTAGTTTCCTATTTGATGTACATGAGACGAGATAGTGGTGTGGCATCCCGTATTTAGGCTTGACAACCAGGCTGGGTATGGGGTGATACAACTAGGGTGTGTCGTTCACCCCTCTACTACTCTAAGTAGGAAGTTTTTTTTTCTAATTGAAGTAAACCACTACAACTTGACAAGGGTTCTACTTTCTCCTCCTATAGATAGATGACATCGATAGAGCTATTTATATAATTTTTGAGAGATTTTTATTCTGCCGAAAAATAGCGAGAATTAATTTTTAACTATTAAATATAGTTTTTCCAGATTAATTATTCTATCGATTTATATAAAGAAAAAATAATTTTCGTTTTCACTCCAAAATGACAGAAAACTTTTTCTAGTTTTGTGTTTCGATTCAATTGGTTCGAGCCCACACTCGAAGTAGTTCGTGGTACGAGAATAGCAGAGAAGATTAGTTTTGTTGAAAGCCAAAAAAATTAAGGATCCGCTTATTCGAAAACATAGGTACGATTTTGGTATAAGGTTTATTGTTATAAACATCACAAATTGGGTCGATTTTCAAAATATTAATTTTCTACTGTGTAAGAAAAGTATTTTCAAACCAAATTTTTTCCAACACACACAAAAGCCTTCAATACCTTCTCAGCCAAAAGGAATTGAACCTTAGGCAATAGAGGTGGTTAGAGCGATTAAAAGACTATGATTGTGCGATTGAATAGCACCCTGGGAAAGCAAATGTTGTAGCAGACGCCCTAAGCCAGAAACAGATGACCAATTTAAGGGCAATGTTTGCTAGGTAAAGTTTAATGGATGATGAAGGCTTTCTAGAAGAATTGCAAGTAAAACCCACCATAGCCGATGAGATCAAAGCTAAACAACCTTTAGATATAACCCTGTTACCTCGAATTAAGCAAGTGGAAGAGGGAAAGACTGAAGATTTCAGGTTAAATGATTATGGCATCTTGTGCTTTCGAAGGAGGATTTGTGTGCTGAATGATAATGAGTTAAGTCAAACCATACTTTGTTAAGCGCATGCTAGCCCCGATGTCATACATCCCAGAGGAAATAAGATGTATCGTGAAGTGAAGGAACTATACTAGTGGCCTGGATTGAAATGAGATGTAACTAAATTTGTTGTCAAATGTTTAATGTGTCAGCAAGTGAAATTGAACACCAGTTCCATTTAGGATTGTTGCAACCCATCAAAATACCGCAGTGGCACTAAGATGAATAATGATGGACTCTGTTAGTGGGTTACCCTTAACACACACTAAGAAAGACTCAATTTGGGTTATAGTACACCGACTAACGAAGTTAGCACATTTCTTACATGTCCAAAAGGATTATTTATTACAAAAACTGGCTAAGCTATACTTTATGGAGATAATAAGTGTAACACCCCAAACCCGTATCCGTCACCGGAATAGGGCTACGGAGCATTACTGTACAAACGAAACATTAAATAACTCATTTCATACATCAATGTAAACATAATCTAATCATGTTCAATAACATACATAACGTCCCTTAATCTAGCCTTCGAGACCTTAAAAATACTTTAGAAACAATTCGAGACTAAATTGCAAATATTTGGAACATTTACGAAAAAGTTGGAAAAATTGAACTGTAGGGGTCAAGCAGACGTTTGTTAAGGCCGTGTGACTCACATGGCTGAGACATATGCCCATGTCTCAAGCCATGTAACTTTCAAAATAGGGATAGACAGCCGTGTCCCAGCCCGTGTAACTCTTTAAGTTGGGTCACACGGTCAAGCCACACGGCCGTGTGCCAGGCCATGTGCTAGTCCGTGTAACAACCTAACATGCATGCATTAAAACCTATAAGGGACACACGACCATGTCGCCTGGCCGTGTGTCACACACGGTTGAGTCACACGCCTGTGTCTCAGGTTGTGTGGACATGAAATTGGTCAAAATCAAGACATTTCCATCACCAAATTAAGCATGTACCTAAAAGCATTTTGTGAACATGACCAAAGCATCAAAACCTTGCCAAAACATGCATGAAATGGCCAATTCAAAAGACCAAATCCATTCAACCAATATGCCATATAAGACACCTCAAATGCAAACATACAAATTTACCTAAACATATACATACACTTAACGACATTTCATTCATAAACATTTAGTTCATTTCTATCTCAAAACATACCATAACTTGACCTATACCATTTCAATATAAATTTACCATTTGAGATATACCATTCATGCATCATATGTATGAAATTGACACAACTAAACCATTACCAAAATGGTACCAGAACAACTAACTCAGACATACCAAATTCAACATCTATGCATTCAACTAAACATCAAACACAAGTCCACCTATACATGCCATTATACCCTCGGTGAAAACATCAAAAACTACCGATATACTTGCTGGATAGTTTGATAGATCTCTAAGAGCTTCCAAACCGATCGAGCTTCTGATTATATATAAAACATAGAAAAGAAAACTACGTAAGCACATGATGCTTAGGAAGTTCGTAAAACATGAACATAACTTACCATTTCAATGCATAACATTAAGATTAAGCATAGATAATCCAACCATAAGCTTAGCGCAAGCCTAAACACCATCAACAACACATGTTAGTGCATTAACACATAATTCACTTGAATTATCATAAGGTAAGCTAGGTGTAC
>JABEZY010266033.1:0-10524 GCA_013467495.1 Gossypium gossypioides | reverse complement strand
TGGGATGACGAAACCAAGCAGTTATTCTACTGTAACTATGGTGATTTGCCTTATTTACTCGATGTCAAAGTAGATAAGCACTTATTCCGAACTTTGGCCCAATATTGGAATCCTGCCTATAGCTACTTTACTTTTAGGAAAGTAGACTTGGTGCCCACCGTAGAAGAGTACACAACTCTGATCCGTTACCTAAGAATCTAAGCCGACAAAGCTTATTCTAGAGCTGCAAACATCCCGACTTTCTTGAAGAGACTAATGAGCATAACGGGGATGAGTGGGCAATGGGTCACGACCCGAATTAAACAAAAATGGAGATAGTAAATGTATCTCTTGGAAAAGCTTGAGAGATTTGATCTTGGCACATCCAGATACGAAGAAAAGGGTCAATGTCTTCGCTTTGAGTATTTACAGGTTGATTATTTTCCCCAAAGCATTAGGGCAAATAGATGATGCAATTTTAGACTTATTTGACCAGCTTGACAAAAGGGTCATGCTCGTCCCGACAATTTTAACTGAAACTTTCAGATCTTTGAGTGCATGTCGGAGAGCGGGTGAAGAAAGATTTATCGGGTGTGCACAACTCTTGCTAGCCTGGTTTCACAGCCACTTTTGGAAGGTAGAAAAGGTCTCTTATCGAGTATTCTCCGAGAAATACTCTCCGTTGAAGGAATTCATGGCTACGCCAAGGCGAGACGACATTTCGGAGGAAAAATGGATGACAATTCTCTAGAGTCTCCAAGATAAATACGTTGAATGGAGGGCTTATTAGATGCTCCCTAATGAGATTTTGTACTGATGTAAAGACTTTGACTAGGTCCCTCTACTCGAGATATGGTGAGCTATTGGATACGGCCCTTTACTTGTATTGAGACAGTATAGATCGAGGCAGTTCATACCGGTAATGCAAGGGTTGGCTCAGTGCGAGTTTGTGTACAAAGGTGATAATTACAAGAAGAAGGTTCATGAAATATCGAATGCTTGGAACCAAACACATAGAATGAAAAGTTTTGCCGCAAATCCCATGATGACCCCTGAATATGATTGGCAGTGGGGTAAAAGAGTCAATGACAATATCCCTGTGTCAAGTCAAGAAAACACTCGGCCAATAGAAGAACACCTACAAGTAATCCCGTCTGAGCTAGAAATCGTTAAGCAAGACTTTGAAAAGAGGAGTCTGGAGCTGGAGAAAAAGATAGAACAATTGGAAGAGGAAAAGATGCGGCTAGGATTGAACGTCGACGTCTAAAAGTTAGAAGCCGAGAAAATGAGGAAAAGAAAGAATAAGGCTGAGGAAGACTTAGACAGTCTAAAAACATATTATAAGAAGCTGCACTTGTCGATAAGGACTACTGGGTTGGGTAAAACATCAGAGAAATGGCGATAAGAGATCAAAAAAGAAAAGATTAGAGCTGATCAGTGGGAAAAAAAATTTCAAGATGCTCGAGTTCGAGAATATGCTCTAGAAAGGGATTTGTTAGAAAGCCAAAATAAAAAGGTTGGATAAGAGCCTGGGTAACAGAATTAGAAAGGTCACTGCGTCAATATCGTAGTCGCAACTCCGTAATTGAGTTGAAAGCAAACCTAAATAAGATTAAAGAGTTGAAGAGAAAAATAAAAAAGCTCGAGACCGCACTGCAAAATTATGAACTTCAAGTTGAGCTTCTTGAAACAAACAATGAACATTGGAAAGAACAATTCCAACGCTCTCAAGGTCAGATTAAGGATAGAGATCACATCATAGGTGAAGCAGTGACTCAAGTACGGGAAGTATCCGACCATTTGCAAACCTTGGCGGTTCAAGTTGACATGCTAAGCTTAAGATACGAATCAGAGTCAGATCGAGATAGAGAATTAGCTTGGCTTCTTAGGAAAGTCAAGGCTTTGAGTATTAGGGCAATGTCGTATATGTAAAATGTATCTGTTTTATGTAAAGAGATTCATTTTCTAGTAAAGTTATTCTAATATAATTGAATCAAAATCAACGCCTCTTTTGCATTCATTTTTCATTCATCAGCATTACATTTCATCATATGCATTAAGTTTCACAAAAAGACCCTAATTAATTAAAATTATGACAGTTACACTAGAAACCAACAAGAATTTGCCAACCAAATATCGTAACAGTACACGCGGTAAAACCAAAGCCATGGATCAAAGGTTAGAGAGATTGGAACAAATTCAGAAAGACATGCAAGATCAGTTGCAAGCCCAGTTCCAGGAACAATTAGCTAAGGTACAACAAGACATGAGAGATCAAATACAAGAGTCCCAACGAAGTATGATAAGCCAGTTGACCCAGTTGTTGGCCGGAGGGACTGAAAAAGGGAAAAGTACTGTGAATAACTCTTGGGATGATAATGAAGACCCTATATACCCCTAGGCTTCACCCATTACCATAAAACCTCAACAATATCAAGTTGGCACTTCAGCACTAGTGAATTATCCAACAGGTTCAGATTCCAACCCTGGGGATAATCCAACCAACCCAGTTGTTCCTGATTTAGACGACATGGCCGAAATGGATAGAGCAAAGGTAGAATTTCCAAAACAACTAGAAGATCGGTGTAAGTGGTTGGAAGAGAAATTCAGAGCTATAGAGAATGTCGATTACCTTTGCGGGGTTGATGCTAAGGAGTTGAGCTTAGTCTCTGATCTAATGTTCCCACCAAAATTTAAAACTCTAGAATTTGAAAAATATAATGGGACTAGTTGCCCTGAAGCCTATATCACAATGTTCTGCCGAAGAATGATGGGATACGTCAATAATGACCAATTGTTCATTCACTACTTCCAAGATAGTTTGATCAGGTCGATCGTCAAGTGGTACAACTAGTTAAGTCGTGCCAAAATCAACTCATGGAAAGACCTGGCACAGGCTTTCATGAAACAATATAGCCATGTGACCAACATGACACCCTATAAGATTACACTGTAAAGCATGGAAAAGAAGCAAAGTGAAAGTTTCAAGTAGTACGATCAAATATGGAGAGAGGTGGCAACGCAAGTCCAACCACCTCTTCTGGAGAAAGAGACAACAATGCTTTTCATAAACACTCTAAAATCCCCATTCATTAACCATACGTTGGGAAGTGATACCAAGAGCTTCTCAAATATAGTAATATCTAGAGTGATGATTGAAAATACAGTAAGAAGTGGGAAAATAGATGCGGGGGAAAATTTTAAAAGATCAGCCCCAAGAAAGAAAGAAAATAAAGTGAAGACCACGAGTGTGTATAAAGGTTATTCAAAATAGGTCACTATAGGCCAACCAAAGACCATAACAACCAACTATCAAGGCCCTTCAAGGCAAGAATCTAACTTAAGACCAAACACAGAAAAACTCTAGTTTACACCCATCCTAATGACATATAGGGAGTTATATCAGAATCTGTTTGATGCGCATGTGGTATCCCCGTTTTAATTAAAACCCATGCAACCTTCGTTCCTAAAATGATATAATGCGAATGCCCAATGCGAGTACCACGCAGGAATAATGGGACACTCAATTGAGAACTGCACTGTATTTAAAAAGTTAATTGAAAGGTTCATCAAGTGGGGACCATGCAGTTGACGTTGAAAAAAGAGCCTTACCCAGAAAAGAACTCGAAAAATACCTTCAAGGAAGAGTCGAGGCACCAATGCTGATGGACAAACGAGACCGCTTTAGCTTAGGATACAAGCCAAATGTGAGGCAAAAGCAGAGGGAGTTAAAGAAGAAACAAGAAAGAAGAAAAGTGCGACTGAGTGGGGAAGAGGTCAAATGGGAACCAATAACCTTTCCCAATATATCTAAAACGTTCGTGTCAGGAGAAATCATTTATCCTGAATAAAGAATGGTAAAAAAAGAAAGCTCGAAAGGAATGTTGGGAAACTTGACATCAATACTATAACCGAAGAAGGAATTGGGGAAAATCTGTCAGCCATTCATTTTTATATCCCCGGAAGTGTTCTGAACAATTGGACTGTGGGAGATATCCCTATAATTTTTAGAACTAATTCAGAGTAATGTTCAAAACACACTTATTGATCTAAGCCTGAGAGCAATAAGAATCCTTTTGTGAAAAAAAACATATGTACATTATTTTTATTTCAATAAAATACATCTTTGTGTCTCATTTTAGAAAAATATTCTTTTATTCTTTCCATTTCATTCATACTCATACCACACAGATAATTATTCTTAGATTCATTTGTTCTTTGGGTCTTCCTTTGTTTTGATAACATATCTCCATATACCAATGATATGAGCGACGCTGCTACTGACTCATAATCTCCTTTTGAGCAATATATGTGTCTAGAGGAACCTCAGAACTTTGAAAATGATCGAGATTGTAACCTATCTCCTGATTTGTTGAGGATGGTAGAACAAGAGGAGAAACAAATTCTACCTCACAAAAAGTCAGTAGAAATTGTGAGCTTAGGAGATGGACAAGAAAAGAATGAGGTAAAGATCGGAGCTTGCATCACTGCAAAAACAAAGTAAGATCTTATTGAGTTACTCATTTAAAGGTGTCTTCGCATGGTCGTATCAAGACATGCCTGGGATAAGTACTAATATCGTGGTACACCGGCTCCCTATAAGGAAAGAATGCAAGCTAATTCAACAGAAACTTCGAAGGATGAGGCCTAACGTCCTATTAAAAATAAAAGAAGAGGTCAAGAAGTAATTTGACGCTGGTTTCCTACAAGTGGTTAAATACTCGTAGCGGGTAGCTAATATAGTCTTCGTCTCTAAGAAAGATGGGAAAGTACAAATGTGTGTAGACTATAGAGATTTAAACCAAGCCAGCCCGAAGGACAATTTCCCGTTGCCTCACATCGACACCTTAGTGGACAACACGACAGGTTACTCACTATTCTCCTTTATGGATGGCTTCTCCGGATACAACCAGATTAAGATGCATCTTAAAGATATGGAAAAGACTACATTCGTAATCGTGTGGGAAACATTTTGCTATAAAGTGATACCATTTGGACTAAAAAATGTAGGAGCGACGTATCAAAAAGCCATGGTAACCCTATTTCATGATATGATGCACAAAGAAATCGAGGTTTATATGGATGATATGATCACAAAATCTCGAATAGAAAAAGAGCATATATAAGTCTTGAGGAAATTATTCTTGAGGTTGAGGAAATTCTAGTTATAGCTCAATCCAACAAAATGTACTTTTGGGGTTAGGTCGGGGAAATTATTGGGATTCGTAGTCAATAAAAAGGGAATCGAGATTGACCCAGAAAAAGTCAAGGCTATATAGGAGTTACCTCCGCCGCGTACTCAAAAGGAGGTCCAATGTAGACTAAATTACATCGCCTGGTTCATTTCACAATTAATTGAGAAATGTGACCCCATATTCCGTCTCCTTAAGAAATACAATCCAGGTGTATGGGAATTCTACGGGATACGTGCTTGGCTATGCCCCATACTGATGCCACCTAGTTTAGATAAACCACTGATATTGTATTTGGCAATATTTGGAAATTCTACGGAATGCGTGCTTGGCCAACACGATGAGTCAGGAAGGAAATAAAGAGCAATATACTACCTCAGTAAGAAGTTCAATGAGTTTGAGACAAGATATTCACCAATTGAGAAGTTGTGTTGCCCTTTGATCTGGACAACTCGGAGACTGAGACAGTACATGTTATACCACACAACTTGGTTAATCTTAAAATTAGACCTTCTAAAGTACATGATGGAGTCGACTGCTCTGAATGGAAGAATGGTTCGATGGAAAATTCTACTTTCTGAATTTGATATAATATATGTGAACCAGAAAGCAGTAAAAGGGAGTGCAATAGCAGATTTCCTAACTAGTAGAGCTTTAAAAGGTTACGAGCCTTTGAACTTTGATTTTCCGAATGAAGATTGATGTATGTTGCAACCACTGAAGAAGGTGCTCAAGAAGAACATCCCTGGAAACTAAATTTTGACGGAGCGTCAAACGCTATGGGTAGCAGAATAGGGGTAGTCCTGGTATCCTCAAACGGAGATTATTATCCCTTTACTAGTAAATTGGATTTTGATTGCACGAACAATATGACAGAATACGAAGCATGCATCATGGGTATCCGTGTAACCATAGAACGTAATATCAAAGTACTAGAGGTATATGGGGATTTTGCACTAGTGATCTATCAACTTAAAGGTGAATGGAAGACAAGGGATCCTAAGTTGATCGAATATAAAACGCTAGTCCTAGAGTTAATTAAAAACTTTGATGACATCACCTTCTGCTACCTTTTGCGAGATCAAAATCAGATGGCTGATGCCCTAGCTACCTTAGTTTCCATGGTCAAAATGAACAAACAAGAGGATGTAAAACCAATCCAGATAAGTATTTAGGAGGCTCCAACTCATTGTTACAACATAGAGAAAAAGGAAAAAGATGATCACCCTTGGTACCACAATATACTGCGATATGCAAAGAATCGTGAATACCCGGATCAGGCGACGGAGAGTGATAAAAGGACGTTGAGGAGACTTGTCAATGACTATGTCTTAGATTGGGAGATCATATATAAAAGAAGAAAGGATCAGGTGCTACTAAGATGTGTGGATGCTGTTGAGGCCAAGAAGATTTTGGAAGAAATCCATGAGGGCGTTTGCGAAACACATGCTAATGGTTTTACAATGCCCAGACAAATCATGAGATTCGGGTATTATTGGTCCACCATGAAAGGGGATTGTATCAATTATGCCAATAGATGTCATAAGTGCCAAATTTATGGAGACAAAATTCATGTGCCTCCTTCACCTCTTCATGTTATGGCTTCTCCATGACCTTTCTCTATGTGGGGCATGGATGTCATTGGGCCGATCTCGTCAAAAGCTTCTAATAGGCGTCGATTCATCTTTGTGGTCTTTGATTACTTCACCAAGTGGATAGAGGCCACTTCTTACGCCAATGTCACAAAGTCAATAGTTAGTAAATTCTTGAATAAAGAGATCATATATTGGTATGAGATGCCAGAAAATATTATATTTGACAATGCATTGAATTTGAACAACAGCACGGTAGCGGAGGTCTGTAGTCAATTCAAGATTAAACATTACAACTCGTCACCATATCGCCCAAAAATAAACGGTGCAATGGAGGCAGCCAATAAGAACACTAAAAAGATCGTGGGAAAAATGACAGATACTTATAAAGATTGGCATGATAAGTTACCATTTGCCCTCTATACTTATCGAACGTCTATCAAGACCTCCACTGAGGCAACGCCTTTCTCATTGGTTTATGGAAGGAGGCGGTCTTGCCCATTGAAGTCAAGATTCTTTCTCTCTGAATTTTGTCAGAATTGAAGTTAGATGAAGCAGAATGGATCCAATCCCAATATAATCAGTTGAACTTGATTGAAGAGAAGAGGTTGAAGGTTATCCGCCATGGTCAGATGTACCAAAAACGAATGATGCAAGCTTATGACAAAAAGGTTGACCCTAGAAAATTTCATGAGGGGGACCTAGTATTGAAAAAGATCATTCCCGTACAAAAAGACTTCAGAGGAAAGTGGATGTTAAATTGGGAAGGACCTTATGTGGTGAAGAAGACCTTTTTTGAATGAGCGTTGATTTTGACCAAGATGGATGGAAAAACCTGCTTAATCCTGTGAGTTCGGATTCAGTCAATAAATACTTCACCTAAAAAAAAGGAGAAAGGCCAAGGCGAAAACTTGCAAATGGCGCATTGAGACCAAATGTGTTTTAAGTTGAAAACCCGGAAAAGGGCAGCTCAAATTTGGATTGAAGATTGAACATGTGATGGTTAAGTCTTCTCGGAAGGAAGAATGTTACATCTTGGGGAATCAACAAAGTACTCTAGATCTCCTAAACACATACTAGGCTTAAAAAGGGTCCTAAAAAATTTAGTGCAGAGAAGCTTATGCTACGATATCTGGGGCACATAGTTTCATCTTACTCATTTTGTATTTTAGCAACATTTTCTATTTTTATTAATCTATTCATTTCGAGCTTTACTCCCAATAAATTTCAATCTTGTCCATTGTTACGATCTTTTTCAAGCATTTCTTATTGAAATAACGATTAATAGACAAATAATATTCAAGTAAAATGATTTATGCATATTACTTTGAAAGGTTTTCTAAATAGTATAAGGACCTGAAACAGGACCACTAGTTAGAACTAACCAAATCTAAGAGTTGGAAATGTTTGGGAACAAATAGTTTAAATTGTGATTATTTCCTCGGGTTTTCTATCAAGATACCAATTGAACAAGAAGACAGAGTAATGCGTCAGTAATAGAACCTTGATGAACAACAAGCAATGTCAACCTAAGCATTAAAAAGGGATCATTCTCAAAAAATGACATTCTGCATTCATGCAAATATCATTCATACTCTTCTAGTTAGGAGCATTTTATTCATTTTGATCATAACATCCTAATTGCTTGGCATAAATATAAGTTCATGAAATGAATTCTACAAGTCATGTCCCCAAAGAACAGTGTAACAGATCAATGAAACCATAAATCTTATACCCTTGAAGTTGCACTGGGACGAATTGAAGTTATAATAGCAACTCTTATCTCCCTGAAGTTACAGTGGAGTAGATTGAAGCTACAAATCCTATACCTTTGGAGTTGTAGTGGGTCGAATTAAACTATCGTAGCGAGTCTTATTTTCTTGAAGTAGAATAGATTAAAGTTGCAAATCTTATCTCTCTGAAGTTGCAGTAGAGCAGATTGAAGCTACAAATCTCATCTCCCTAAAGTTGCAATGGAGCAGATTAAATCTGTAAATCTTATCTCTCTGAAGTTACAGTAGAGCAGATTGAAGCTACAAATCTTATCTCCCTGAAGTTGCAGTGGAGTAGATTGAAGATACAAATCTTGTCTCCCTGAAGTTGCAGTGGAGCAGATTAAAGCTACAAATCTTATTTCCTTGAAAGTTGCAGTGGAACAGATTAAGGTTGTAAATTACAAATTTTAGCTCCCTGAATTTGTAGTGGAGCAGATTGAAACGATAAGTCATATACCTCTGAAGTTGCAGTAGGTTGGATTAAATCTACCATAGCAAGTCTTATCTCCCTAAAGTTGCAGTAGAATAGACTAAAGCTACAAGCTACAAATCTTATCTCCCTGAAGTTGCAATGGAGTAGATTGAAATACGAGCCTCATCTCCCTGAAGTTGCAGTGGAGCAGATTAAAGTTACAAATTTTATCTCCCTGAAGTTGCAGTGGAGTGGATTGAAGTTACAAATCTTATCTCCCTAAAGTTACAGTGGAGCGGATTGAAGTTGCAAATCTTATCTCCCTGAAGTTGTAGTGAAGTAGATTGAAGTTAGAAATCTTATCTCCCTGAAGTTGCAGTGGAGCGGATTGAAGTTACAAATATTATCTCCCTAAAATTGCAGTGGACTAGATTAAAGCTACAAGTCTAATCTCCCTGAAGTTGCAGTGGAGTAGATTGAAGCAACAAATCCTATACCTCTGAAGTTACAGTGGAGCAGATTGAAGTTGCAAATCTTATCTCCCTGAAGTTGTAGTGAAGTAGATTGAAGTTAGAAATTTTATCTCCCTAAAGTTGCAGTGGAGCGGATTGAAGTTACAAATCTTATCTCCTTAAAATTGCAATAGATTAGATTAAAGCTACAAGTCTAATCTCCCTGAAGTAATAGTGGAGTAGATTGAAGCAACAAATCCTATACCTCTAATGTTGCAGTGAGTTAGAATGAAGCTACTTGAAAAAGAGGAGCACCAAAGAGGTCGAGATTCGGCGAGACCAGACGAAATTGGTCATTCTTAAAAGTTTTTGCTCCATTCTCGTTACACGACAACAAGCAAAGTGGGGCAGCTGTGAAAGCCCAATTTTGTCCGGGCCTAGACAAAAAAACCAAACAGAAAAAATAAATAAAACAAAAGTAATTAAAGTCCAGAGTCCATTTACAACAAATTACAGACCCAACATTACAAGCCTAAACAACCCAAAATTAAAAAAACCCTAACGGCCCAAATGACCCAAACACCTAAATTGTTTCAGACTAAACAGAAACCCTACCCTAGTTCGCGCTGCACCCTAGCCTGTGCCGCTGCCACTCTTAGCCTCTGCCACCATCAACTGTTTCTTAACCACCACCTGTAAAAAATAGCAAACAACATGCAAATAACAGTAGCCAAGCAGGGATCAAAAAAAGAAAAAGAAGAGAAAGATTGTAATCTGAAAATGACTATAAAAGCCGAATCTTTGCAAGGTTTTAAGGGGTCTTTGTTTTTCGAAATAGAAATCGAAATAAAAAAAAACACAAACAAAACAATCGAAATAGAAAATTGAAAAAAAACTTCAAAAGTGATCTTTTTTTATTTTTTATTTTTCCTCTTTTTTTGAATCTGTTATTATATATATAACAATAAAAATAAAATCTCACCTGGTGTTCGTTTTCTGTCATCGAGAGTCGAAGGGTTCTTTGCCTTTTTGGCCATTTTTGGCCAGTTTCTAAAAAAACGACCCTAGATTCAGGCTCAGGGAGCCGAAATGACCAAAAAGGAGGTTTCTTTTGTATTTTCC
>JABEZY010265912.1:0-15091 GCA_013467495.1 Gossypium gossypioides | reverse complement strand
TAGGATGGTATAAAATGAATTAGAGGGTGAATGATATATGGAATTAAATCTTGTTGAGTCTATTTTCATAAAAAAATAACATTGTAACAAAATTAAATTTATATTTTAAGATATGTGAATTTTAGTGAGACAGGGTTAGATCTATTTTTGGAGTCCCCTATTCTGAGTTTAGAAAATCATTAAAAATTGAAAATAAATATTTTTGAGTTGTAATTTATATGTATAGATTCCTTATTGAGTCTATTTTCTGTAGGAACAAGTAAGAACACCATATCAAAATCCTACAATGAGAAAATTTATTTTTAGTGGCAAGAGGCAGGACAGTTGAGTGATGAAATAGGGGAGAATTTAACTAATAAAATTTACTAATTGGCTAAACCAAAAATTCTAAAAATTTTATGGTAAGTAGAAATATGAGTCTAGTTTTAAGGAAAATTTACAGAATTAAATTTAGAGTCCCGTAGCCTGATTTATAATCAATTTAGTAACTACTGGGCGATTGGACAGATTTGCTGTAAATAGCGAAATTAATTTTCAAAACAAGTTTTTATGCTCCGAATTTGTAAGATAAGCTAAGTAATGCCTCGTGCTCGACTCCGGCAACGGTCTCGGGTAAGGGGTGTTACAACTTCAATTTTTTCTCTGTCCAGTTTAATTCCTCCTTATGATATCCTATGCCCTAGGACAATTCCTTCACAAACCATGAAGTGGCATTTTTCCCAAATTAAAATAAGATTTATTTCTTCATAGTGGCACAGAACCAATTCAAGATTTTTCAAAAAATCCTCAAAATCATTCCTGAACATAGAAAATTCGTCCATGAAGACTTCAAGAAAATTTTCCACCACGTGAGAGAATATAGCCATTATACAACATTGAAAAGTTGCCAAGGTATTAAATAACCCGAATAATGTCCATCTGAATGCAAAAGTACCATATAGACATGTGAAAATTATCTTCTCTTGGTCATTGGGAGCTATGACAATCTCATTATATCGTGAATAACCATCCAAAAAATAGTAGAAAGCTTTCCCATCTAATCTATCCAACATCTAATCAATGAATGGTAGGGGAAAATGGTCCTTCCTAGTTTCCTTGTTAAGCTTTCGGTAATCCATACATACTCTCCATCTCGTGACAGAGCGAGTTGGTATGAGCTCATTGTTATCATTACTTACCACTATGACACCTCCTTTCTTCGGTACACATTGTACAAGACTCACCCATGAGCTGTCTAAAATCAGGTAAATAATGCCAGCATCAAACCTCTTAATAATCTATTTCTTGACAACTTCTTTTATGCTCGGATTCAGTCTTCGCTGCTATTCAATGGAATTTCTAGGGCAATCCTTCAACAGATTTTGATGTATGCAGAATGTAGGACTAATTCCCATTATATCAGCTAGGGTTCATCCTAATACCTTCTTAAATCATTGAAGAACTTCTAACAACCTTGCCTCTTGCTCAAGTGTCAGCTCCGCAGAAATTACTACCAGCAAGGTACTGTTATCACCAAAGTAAGCATATTTAAAATGCTGCGGTAAAGGTTTTAACTCCAGCGTAGGGGGTTCCTTTATAGAAGGTTTATGAGGGTTGAAGGATAATTTGATAAAACCAAGGATTCAAACTTCTTCCCTAGTCTATCCACTATCTGCTTGGCTTCCATAAATTCACTAAATTTCCAAAAACTTATTGTACCACTCTACTCGAGTAAGTCTTCATCACTGTTAGAATTACTGTGGCAAAATCTGGTGAACTCCTCCACTGCTATTTCTATCAACCCAATGGCATTGCATTCATCATTAGCATCATCACATTTCAAAGCATTAAATACATTAAAGGTAGCCTGCTGATCATTTACCCTCATGGTTAGCTCACCTTTGTGCACATCAATTAACGTACTGTCAGCAGCAAGAAAAGGTCTTCTAAGAATAATTGTCACATCTTGATTTTCGTTCTATGTTAAAGTTGCTTCAAGTAAGACATTCTCCTATCTTGTTCCATCAAGAAACACATCAAAATTAGGAGTTTTAATCTTTTCTTGTTGTTTCAAGCATTCTTGCACAAAACAGTGTGCTTTTGTCTTTAAAATCACTTCTAACAATTCTGTTTGTGTTTTGTTTTTTTTCAGATTTGGTTGGGGCATTTTGTTGAGGTTCAAGGACATTTTCTTTCCATCCAAGACACCCTAATTCGTTCTCTTTTGGAATTTTTACCAGCTGGTTCATCTTTTTTATGTTTTAATTTCGTTTGACTCTCATTTGTGACAACTAATATGTTTTCGTTGTTTCTCATTTCAGTTTACATTCATTTACAGATTTAGGATACATTCGCAACTTGAACAAACTTTACGATCCACTTTTTCATTCATCTGCATTCATTCTTTATTAGTAGATCTTGCTTTTCCAATTCCCAGTTTCCTTAAAATAGACATAGACATTAGATTTATACTCGCTCCTAGATCACATAACGCCTTACCAACATAATGATTTCCAATTGAACATGGGATAGTGAAACTCCCTAGGTCCTTTAGCTTCGGAGGTAATTTATTCGTCAACATTGTTGTGCACCCTTTAGTGAGAGTAACAGTTTGAAATTCACCCAATCTGTGCTTTTTTGACAATATATCTTTCATAAATTGCACGTAATTGGGCATTTGCTCCAAAGCTTCGATTAGTGGTATGTTGATGTGGAGTTGATTCAATACATCCAAAAATCTTTTGAACTGAATATTCTGCTTAGTATTGTGAACTCACTGAGGAAAAGGTAGAGGTGGTCATCCTTCAGGTTCTTGATATTGTTTTATCGTGGCATTCTTGTCGACAACATTATCTATTTCTACTACAACATTTTGTTGCTTACCCTTTTTATGTTCAATATGGTTTTCAAATGACTCTGGGGTCTTTACATGGTTGTTATTCAAGTTATACTCTCCTGCCGTGACATCTTGAGCAACATCATCAAGCTGAGTTTAACTTCTAAGAGTGATGGCCTTGCACTGTTCCTTCCCTTGTGAGCTCAAATTCTCAGTGTCACTTGGCAATGCTCCTTGTGGTCTCAAATTCAAAGCATTTGCTATTTTCGCCACTTGATTCTCAAGATCTTGGAGATGATGATGAAGTCAATGCTAGGTTTGATGGGCATTCATCAAACACATGGTCTTCACCACAATAGACACACAAAAGCTCAGTTGATTTCATCTCCTACACTATAGTAGGGTTCTTCATTGTTTTGATCATATCAGCCAAAGAAGATACTTGAGCTGTTAACGAAGTAATTACATCTAGCTCCATGGTACCAACAACTCTCTTACCCGCCGCAACTCTTGCGGTAGGATATTGATAATCATTGTTGGCAATCTTCTCCAGAATTTCATATGCTTCATTATAAGATTTATCCAACAAAATATCATTGGCAGAAGCATCAACTACTATCCTCGTATGTATATTCAGCCCATTATAGAATATCTCCATCTAAGTCCAGTGTTGAAATCCATGCATCGAACATTTCCAAAATAAGTCTTTAAATCGTTCCCAAGCTTCATATAGTGTTTCATCCTCTGATTGCTGAAAAGATGTGATGTCTTTTTTAAGCTTGGCATTCATATTTGGGGGATTATACTATTGCAAAAATCTCTGGCAAAGATCATTCCATGATGCCATTGTTCCAGACAGCAAAGCATTTAGCAACGCTCTTGCACGATCTCTTAAAGAATATGGAAACAGTTTAAGCCACAAAGCATCTTCAGAAACACCCTGCTGTCTAAATGAGTCATAGACCTGTAGAAAAAGTCTTAAATGCAGTCTTGGATCTTCTGTGGGTAATCCACTAAACTATCCTATTATTTGTAACATCTAAAACATTATCGATTTTAGCTCAAACTGTTGGGCCTGTATTTGTGGTCTGACTATCCCTAGATTCAGGTCATCCAAAATTGGGACAACATGCTCTCAAATTGGTATGTCTAGGTCATCTATCACCCTACGAACAGGAGGATTAACACCCTAACCATTCGGATTATCATTGAGACCAGGTATCACCCTATGAACAGGAGGATGATTATCTTGACCATTCAGATTATCATGGAGACCAGGATCATTCCTGTTCTTAGCTATTTTTTGTAGTCTTTTCACCTTCTTCGTAAAGTTCTTTCGATCTCTAGGTCAAAAGGATACTTTTTGTTAGCAGGAATGCCTCTTCTCATGCACTAATGGCAAACCTGTAGAAATTAAATTCAACTAAGTTAAATAAAATTGATGGAATTAAGTAAAGAAATAAAACCAATTTTCACCAAATTGCTGATCCCCGACAACAATGCAAAAAACTTGTCGCGTGTGAAATGGTGTGCAAATTGTGCAAGTAGACCCGTCGAATCAAGTCATAAAGTGATAAGTGAGATCGTCTCCACAGTGATTGGATTAGGTGTAAAAGTGGTCAAGTTATTATAATGAATTCTAATTAATGTTACAGCAAAACTAAATTAAGTACGCAATTGTAAATTAAAGTAGTAAGGATGTGTGCAAAATGTATATTGACTAATACTGAAAATGCTAAGGCAAAGTAAGAGTAAAAATGCAATGACAATTACGAGAATAATTACATAAATAATCTATGATGGAATAAATAAATAACTAAGAATGCTATGAAAAAGATATTAAGGCAAATAATTAAGGGTCTACGATGTTGATTTTGGAAGGTTGGGATTACTAAGAATCTGCTCTTACTTTCAGTAATGCCTCAGTAAAATCGTACTCAATCTACTGGTCAGAAGAGACCTAAAGTGACCTGCTTCTTTTGAGAGCTAGATCTCAAGTTACCTAGCCTACGTCTATAGGCCTTAGCATGGTACCCTGCACTATATTTTCTTCATTCTATACAAACGCTGCTATATGTCTAGAGTCTACTATAAGTATTCGGTCGAATACCCGCTTGTATAAATCAATTATAGTCTAACTAATCTAACCTTTTAAGAATTAGATTCAATTTATGGGCATACTACACACTCGTCTATGTCTAGAGAATGTATGCATACAATTGGGAAATAAAAACAATTGAATGAAATAGTAGATTAAATCAAATATATGTTTCAACCATTAACAAAAATAAAAGTTTCATCATGTAATCCCAACCCTATGAGATTTAGCCCATGGGTTGGTAATTAAAATTAAAGTTCAAAATAACACTCAACATCTTTTCAATCAAATCAATTCATGGGAGAACAAATTAAGAAATAATGGAAGAACTTAGAAAGATGGTTGTCGCTAAGTCAATCCACAATCCAGCAACACAGTGTCCTATGGTGGCTAAGAGGGACTGCCTTCGGTTTCCTCCTTTCGTCTCTACTTAGCCGCTACCCTCTATTGGTGCCTTCGGATCTCCACACCCTTTGAGGTTTCTTTCTTTGGCTTTTTATAAGCTTTTCTTCCTAGGGTAACTCCTATAGCCCAAGCTATCTTCTCCACTTTTTCATGTAGATTATTTTGGTACAAGTAGAGTTGGGCTGAAACTAGTATGCGTTGAGTGTTGACTCATTCATCTTTCTAAAATTGCCATAACATTCATGTTGGCAAACTGTTCAACCTTTTGCCCTGGCAAACCTTCAGTCATTTATTTCTTTCTCCACATCCTGCACCTACCAAACCACCAAACATAACCCTTCTACATGGAATTAAAAGTACTAACATTTAAACATAGTCCAAGCTCCTAATGCAATGATAAAAATACGAATGAAATGTCCTAAAATGCAACTAAATGTACCAAGTACAAGCAATTAGCTAGGTCTAAAGGCATGAATATAACTCTTTTCAAGAGTTATCAATAACTCACGAATATAAATGAACCAAAAAAGAACCGATGTTATAAACAATGCGACCCGAATTCTATAAGGTTGTGTAAACTCGAAAAGTTTGGGGATGAATGAAACCTTGACCCGCTATCTATATTGAGATAGGAACAAGAGGTATAGAATGACCACCACATTCGAAATGGCACAAGAATGGAAATCCTAATAAGTTCGAGAAGTTATAAAAGAACAACTAGTTGAAACTCAAAATTGTATTTTTGATCAAAAATAGTCTTAGATGTCTAGCCTTTACAAAATGAAATAAATGTCATATATATAGATAAAGAAATTTGGAAATAACTTAAACACACAAATAAAGTCTTTACTAAGCTGTGGACACAATAACAAACACTTTGAAAACATAATATTTTGATGCATAACCATTGTTAAAAACATAACACTGAAACACGTAACATAAACTTAATTTCATATGACTCAAACTAAACATGACAAAAACAAGAACAAGATATAAATGTATGAGTATGAAACGCACACATGTTATGGAAAAAAATATTAACAAAAACATCAAATATAGAACATTCACATTTCATCTTAAACTTGGGCTCTTCACATTTGGGCCAATCCTGACATCTTCAAGCTGCATCATAACATGATGTGACCAAAATCACATCATACCCTCCTTTTTGAAAATGGTTTATCCTCAAATCGGGCCATTTAGTCGAGAAAAATCCTTACCACCATGATCCTCTTTGGAGATCAGGGTGACAACATCTTCTCCAAAAATCAAAAAATCAAATTTAGATTGAAAAGAGGAATGGTTAATTGAACACCCCTCATTGTACAAGTGTACATTTTATAAGGTGAAATTTAATTAAAACCTTCTCAACCACTCCCTCTTCAAAAGAGCACCATGTCAAGTTGTCACCTACACATAAAGGAGACAAATCAGTGACATCATAAAATATAAAAACAATATTTCTCCAGATCACTTTTCAAAAATGGAACATACAAACCAACTCCGGGATCAAAGACATAATTCTACCTTACCATTTCATTAGGAATCAAAAGTTTTGTTGTCAGAACATAAAAAAAACATAAAGCAATTGAAAATTGTTCAAAGAATCATGCAAAATGAAAGTTCGAAGCTCAAATTACTTCAACAAAGACATAGACCAATTATCTCCGGGGTTCAACACAAAATTTTGATCACTCGCCTCAGGTTCAAACAAATATTTTCCTTAAAAATTAACCAACCATGCTAAATGAATTAAATTTAGACATATGCATATTCAAATAATCAAATCTCTCAAATTTCATTCGAATAGGCATGTAATTACACAAAAGTCTTTCACATTGATTTAAAGAATTCACAAAACAATCAGAATCGAACATATTAAGCCTTTTACGTGAAAATTCTTTACCACACATGACAATCAAATTTTGTAGACATCTATTTACACCAAAGACATAAAAATATATACCAACTTGCGGTGTAATGTCACATAAACAAACACAAGACATGTCATGAGAAACACACTTTAAAACACCATCCGAGATAAACTCATCAACAACATGAAAAGAATAACAAGATGGAAAATTGTAAAGAGTTATTTTGAGATCAAAAGCTTCAATAGACTTATCACTGATAATCGAAGAATGTTAACTAGGATGACTCTCATAAAGTTCCTTCTCTCGCTTACCTCTGGATACATGAAGAATATCTTCACTATCTAACTTACCTCTCTCCGGCATGTAAAATTGCCATTGGTTGGGAAGATAATGGAGTTGGAACTCCACCATTGGATCTTTAAAAACTTGAAATTGAGAGACAAAATGATGCAAACTTACATGTTGATTAGTTGAAACATCACTCGCATTTGTATGGACAGGTTCTTTCTTTTCACTCTATTATTTTTTACTCTCTCTTTTAATCTGAATTTATTTTCTTTCTTCCTTCTCAGATTCTTTATCCTCTCCTTGCACTCTTTTTCAATTTCATTTTCTTGCTCGTATTCTCTTTTATTTTTCTTTCACTTTCTTTCATCAACAACTCTTGTTTTTTCTTTTCTCTCAAACTCACGGATTTTCGGATCTCTCACCAATTGGATTTGATCTTTACAACGTGGTGTTGAGACGTAAGAATTTGAACAACTAGACTTCTTTTGGGATCAGATTGAAGGATCATCATAGGAATCACGTTCACGTTTCTTTATTGACGTGGATGAAAATTTTGGCACACTCAAGCTAATACTTGCATATTTAATTAGTGTACCTTCATGTTTGTTGCCTTGGGAGGTTTCAAACTTGTGATCCACTTTATTCTGGCTTGAATTCTATGATGAATAGGAATCAAGACTTGGCTTTCTTCTAAATGAATCTTTTTGCTCTTTTGGCACAAAGGACTCATTCGATGATCTTCCTTCCACACGATCAATTCTTTTATGCACTTGTTCAAACTCAGATCGCACGATTCTATGCATTTCTTTTATCACATATTGCAATTCAAAATAAAAAATTTCTCTTTGAGACATGATTTATCAAAAGAATTAGAAAACACAAAGAAATTTACAATTATAAAATGAATATCTTACCAAACAAACCTCACAAAGTTCACTCGGAAGGAAATTCACTCCACTTGTGTTTTCACTCTATATGTTGGCTTTTTCCTCTCTAATGAACTCACCACGTTCATGTCTCTTTCCACTCGTAATTTTTCTCGTAGGGTTCTTAAGAGAACTAAAAAAAATCTTTCAAACCTTTCGAAAATATGCTTAAAATTTGGCTTAGAGTTTCCTCGAGTATTTGCAAAAGAACAAATGTTAGAATATTCAATAGGTAACAAGAATCGAGAAATAAAAATTGATCTGACAAGGAAATGCAGGATTAGTCTTAAAAAGGTTCAAAATGATGATTTGGGGGTATTTTAGGTATATGGATAAATTGGAAATTCTTGGGTTGAAAATATTTTGCTTCCGTCAAAATTTACCAAAAGGGGTACATAGGCCCCAAAAAATGAAATGGATAAAATTTTTACTGAAGAGTTTCTAGAATCATCCTCCCTTGGTTGCTCATGCACTTGGCCATGCATGTATATAAGATATTTGGTCATATTAAACTCCCCTTCAAGCCTCCATCCATGTACCGTACACATACCTTGAATTCAGTCAAACATTAAGTACATGCATCCATTTATTTGGTCCTCCCATACGAACAGTCACATGAACCCAAAAGTAATGGCATGTATTTGGAAATTCCTTATCATGTACAAGTTGTGCAAGTCATTTATTTATGTTAAAGATATAACACCCCTAACCCATATACGTCGTTGAAACAGGGTTACAGATTATTGCCGGAGATTACAAATCAAACAGACATAAATTTAAAACATTTCATCACGTGACAAAATTCATATCAAAACCAATTCAAAACATGCATATTGTTCCTTATATAAGCCCTCGAAGCCCTAAATACGCATTAGAAACATGTCGGGACTAAATCAAAAACTTAGAGAATTTTTTGGAAAACATTGAAAAAAAATTTCAGAAAACATTGAAAATTTTCAAAGCTGTAGGGGTCACACGGCCGTGTGACTCACACGTCCAAGAGACACGCCCGTGTCTTAGGCTGTGTAGGCATTCGAAATAGGGGCACACGACCGTGTCTTAGCCCATGTCTGTGCCCATGTAACTCTCTAACTTGGTCACACGGCCAGGCTACATGCCCGTGTGCTAGGCCGTGTACCCTTCGTAGTAACCTCAAATGTTCGTGTGCCAGGCTGTGTGCTAAGATGTGTAACAGCCTGACTTGCAACCCTTTTGAAAGCTACAGGGGACACACAGCTGTGTCACGTGGCCGTGTCTCTGCCCGTGTCGATGAAAATAGGCCATTTTATAAGACATATTTCTCACCAAATTTGGCATCCACCTACACTCAACATTGTGCATATAAACACGCCATATTAAGGCATCCAGAACAAGCAAAATCAAGCCTTAAACATGTAGTATATTCACATACAACCAATATGCCCTTAGGCACCTCAAATGACAATTCAAAAGCATGTGCAAATATAAACACAATTTGATCATATCCAAAACCAAAACATATAGGCTAACATTAGCCAAAATAACCTATACATGCCATTATAATAAAAATTAAACCAACCAAAAGTACCAAAAGAGCTGATGGATAGTGTGATATAACTCCGACAAGCTTCCAACCCGAACGAGCTTACGATTGACTATAAAACACAAAAAATACACAGAGTAAGCATTTAAGCTTAGAAAGTTCGTATAACAAAGAATTTAACTTACCATTTATTCACATATAAGGTAAGTGATCAAAGCATATCCCAACATATATTGGGCAACTGCCTAAGCATATATACCTCAACCATGTTAGTAATGTAAACACATTTAAACCAAGTCATGGATGAGCTCAACAATTAATCAAATTACATATACATGTACCATCAATTTCATATACCCATATAGCACGTAATATTATTTTCCATGTAATTAATATATATACCTATAATAGTTCGTCTCGAACTCATGTCATATCGTATCAGAAATTGCCCGTTGAACCATTTAGAATATCGTTGGATACTCAGGATAGCTCACACTTAGTGTGCTAAGCTGTAATCCGTCAATTCCTGTACATGTATGCTCATACGAGCCGTGAATCGGTATGCTCTCACGAGCTGTAAATCGGTAAGCTCATAAGAGCTGAGAATCGGTAAGCTCATACGAGCTGTGGTGTGTCCGTAACACATGCAGGACCTCAACCAATTCGGTAACCCTAATGACATGTCATTTGTATCCTACGAATTCCTAAGGTTAAAATAGGGCTCGGTAATCGTCCTACGTCATCAGATATGCAATCAGTATTATACATGGTAATTATACAAATCACATACATGTAATTCAATTAAAACATACAAATACTCAATTTAATTACACGAACTTACCTCGACAAGTATACGTAGATACAGAGGCGATTAATTCGAGATTTTTTTTTACCTCGATATAACTCTGTACGAGGTCTGACTGGATCTATATGGATAAATTTAACTCAATTCAATATATTTCATATTCAATTTAGTCCAACACATATTTTGGAAAAATTACCATTTTGCTCCTGTACTTTTAATGTTTTTCAATTTAGTCTCTAGTGCATAAAAATTGAAATTTACACAATTTTACACAACCCACCATGGTCGAATATGAAATAGGTCCTTAGCATGTACTATACTTCAATTATTTCACAATTTCACCAAGTAATATTTCCTATTTTTCAATTTAACCCCTAATTAATAATTTTATCAAAAATCCCTTTACAAAAGCTGTTTATCTAGCAACAACCATCCATATTCTATTATGAAACTTCAAAAATCAAGCAAGTTCATCAATGCTAAAACCCTAATAGTTTAACAGTTTCACAAATTAGTTCCCGGCCTAGCTAGATTAAGCTACAACGGTCCCGAAAACATAAAAATAATTAAAAATGGGTTAAGAATTCATACCGAATTGAAGGGATTAGGGTTGCCAAATATTGAACATAAAAATGGCTTCTTTCTCCTTTTGTTTTGGTTGAAAATGGTGAAAAGATGATGTTGTTTTGTTTTTATTTTATTTTATTTATCATTATTTACTTAATTCCAAAATTAACCTTAATAATTCATTCAAATTTCACTATTCTTAAACCATTATCATCCATTACCAACATTAATGGGGACTTCCACTTTAAAGTTCTATAGCTATTTAATAGCTTTAGCTATTAGAACTCAACTTCTGTACATTACGTGATTTAGTCCTTCTCATCCAATTAAGCATGTAAACGGTAAAATTTCTTAATGAAATTTCTATACGGTAATACTATCATTTTGTAGACCATAAAATAATAATAAAATGAATTTTTCAACTTCAAATTTGTGGTCCCAAAGCCATTGTTCTAATTTAACTAAAAACGGGCTGTTAGAACTCTCCCCCTGAAAGGAATTTTCATCCTCGAAAATATTACTAGAAAAGAGAGTCAGATATTGCTTTTCATAGCTTCCTCAGGTTCCCAGGTGGCTTCTTCTATTCTATGACGCTGCCAGAGAACTTTTACTAAAGCTATGTTTTTGTTTCTCAATTCTTTTACCTCTCGTGCCAAAATTTTGATTGGTTCTTCACTGTACGACATATCAGACTGAATCTCGACATCCGTTGGGGAGATAGCATGTGAAGGGGAAGACCGGTACCATCGTAACATAGACACCTAAAAGATATTATGAATCTTTTTCTAATTCTAATGGTAAAGTTAATCATTATGCAACAGGTCCAATTCTTTATGACCAAACCGAAGAACTTTCTTCTAGACCCTTTCAATAATACTCTATTGCTGACTTGGACTTCTATATATGTACATTTAAGATGCGCATATGATTTTTGACGATTTGAAGCTGTTTTCAAGCTATCTCGGATTACTTTCACTTTTTTTCAATCTTACAAATCAAATCAACCCCGTGTGTCTTTTTCTCACTAAGCTTGGTCCAGTATAACAGAGTTCAGCATTTACAACCATACATAGCCTTATACGCTGCCATGTTTATACTCGACTAAAAAATGTTATAATACGTGAATTTAACTAACGGTAAATATTTCTCCCAGTTGCTTTCGAACTCTAATACACAACATCAAAGCATATCTTCGAGAATCTGGATCACATGTTCAGACTGACCATCGGTCTGAGGGTGAAATACAGTACTAAAATGCAACCGCATACCAAGAGCTTCCTATAACTTTCTCCAGAACCGTGAGCTAAACTGCGAATCTCTATCCGAAATAATGTAGACTAGCACTCCATGTAATCTGACAATCTCAGAAACATATAATTCAACCAATCTATCAAGGGAGAAATCTGTACGTAGCGGAACAAAATGTGTAGACTTCGTCAAATAGTCAACGATAACCCAGATGGTATCTTTCTTTCTCGAATATAGGGGTAAACCCAATACGAAATCCATAGTAACTTTATCTCATTTCCACTTTGGTATCATCACTGGCTATAACAGTCCTGAAGGTACCTGATGTTCAGCTTTAACTTGCTGACATATCAAACATCTCGATACAAAATAAAAAATTTCACGTTTCATTCTCAGCCACTAGTACATCTGTCTCAAGTCACCGTACATTTTATTACTTCCTGGATGAATAGATAAGCTACCACTATGAGCTTCTTATAAGATTCTCTAAATAAGTTTTGGATTCCTCGATACACAAACTCTACCTCTAAATAGTAAACAATCATCATATCCTATCTGAGATTCTGAATTAGAAGTTGATTCACATTGTACTTGTTTAGCTAGCAATTCACTATCACATTTCTGAGCTTCGCAGATCTATTGTAAAAACATTAGTTTATCTTTCAACTCAGCTAAGATTGAGCCATCATCAGATAATGTCACTCGTGTATTCATATGGCACAGAGCAAACAAGGACTTTCTACTCAAGGCATCAACAACTACGTTTGCTTTTCTCAGATGATAATCAATAGCTGCCAACTGTAAGTCATTCATCAAATAGTTCTTTTCATGCGGCTTTAACTGTTTGGAAGCATAAGCTATCACCTTGCCTTCCTACATTAAAGCACAGCCTAAACCATTCAATGATGCATCACTGAAAATCACAAATTCTTTACCCTATTCAGGCTGAACCAAAACTACTGCTTCGGTCAATAGTGCTTTTTACTGATTGAAACTTTATTGAGATTTATCGGACCATTCAAACTTCACATCTTTCTATAATAGTTGCGTCATTGGTGTAGCTATCATTGAGAACCTTTTGACGAATCTTCAGTAATAACTAGCTAATCCCAAAAAACTTCAAACTTTAGTTACGTTTCTCAGTGGCTTTTAGTCAACAACTACGGAAATTTGCCTCGGGTCAACTCTAATCCTTCAGCCAATACTATATGTCCCAAAAAACTGACTTCTCGGAGCCAAAACTAGCATTTGCCAAATTTAGCAAACAGTTTTTTGTCTCACAAAGTTTGCAAACAATCCTCAAGTGTTCAGCATGTTCGGACTCGTCTGGAGAATATATCAAAATGTCGTCAATAAATACCACAACAGATCTGTCTAGATACAGTGTGAAGGTTTTGTTCATCAAATCCATAAATACTATAGGTGCATTAGTTAAACCAAATGGCATCACAAGAAATTCATAATGTTCGTACCTAGTTCTAAATGCAGTCTTTGGCACATTTGAATCATTCACTCGTAGCTGATAGTAGCCAGAACGAAGATCAAACTTCGAGAATACTGTGGCACCTTTCAACTGATCGAACAGATCATCAATACGAGGCAGTGGATATTTATTCTTGATTGTAACCTTGTTGAGCTGACGGTAGTCTATACACAATCTCATCGATCTGTCCCTTTTCTTAACGAACAGAACGGATGCACCCCAAGGTGAAAAACTAGGTCGAGCAAAAGCCCTATCTGACAACTCTTGCAGCTATGCTTTCAACTCTTTTAACTCGGTAGGAGCCATTCTGTAAGGTGCTATTGTTATTGGTGATGTTCTTAGTAAAAGTTCTATAGCAAACTCAACCTCTCTGACCGGTGGTAATCTAGGTAACTCATCTAGAAACACATCGGGATACTCGCAAACTACTGGCCCTAATTAAAGCTTCGATTCATACAATTTAGTATCCAATACATATGCAAGATAAGCATTGCAACATTTTCTCACATATTTCTGCGCTAACATAGCTAATTATTACAATAGGCAACCCACTCAGTTTTTGTAATTCAATACGAAGCGTCTCACCATTCTAACATTTTAATACGATAAACTTTCATCTATAGTTTACAATAGCATCATGTAGAATTAGCCAATCCATACCCAGGATCGCATCAAATTCATCAAACGGTAACAACATCAAATCAGCCGAAAAACTGTAACTCTTAGTCATCAAAGGATAATTCTTGTAGACTTTATCAACTAGTACATACTAACCTAGGGGGTTCGATACTTTAACCACGAATTCAGTGGACTCATTAGGTAAATTTTTACTAGATACTAAATTTGTGCAAACATATGAATGGGTTGATCCCGGATTAATAAAAGCAATAACATTAGTATCATAAATAGAGAAAGTATCGGTAATAACATCTGGCATAGAAGCATCCTCGCGGGCGCGAATAACATCAGCCCTAGCTGGTGCTCGTGCCTATAATGGCCTAAATTCAAGGTTATCGGAACAGTGGTTTCGAGACCACAAATCCGATGAGGAAAAATTTAT
>JABEZY010265887.1:0-13920 GCA_013467495.1 Gossypium gossypioides | reverse complement strand
TACTATCCCTAGACAACTCGACTGAATCTCTCTATTCCCTCTTGTCGCGCACTTAGGTCTCCTCGTCAGCAGCTAGTTTGCATCTGGTTTTCACATTATCTCACCCCTGAGAAACTTAAGCTGTCATGGCCGCAAGCTTCATGGCAGGATGATGAAGACGATGATCTGAAAAAAAAGCTAAAAGAGCCCCATTTTTCTTCTCACGTCCACCTTTTATGTCCTCCTCCACAGTACAGGAGTCCTTTCCCTAAAATTATTTTGTCCTTCTACGTACAGGTTGGTTATACCAGACTGGACAACTCACGCAATTTTGGTTATTATCCGGACAGTTGTCAGGTGCGGCGACAATTCTGGACGCAATCTGGAATTAACTCATGCAGCGACATTAATGTAATAAGATAGCAAAATTAAGGATAAAATAGGCTAGGATTCACTGAGTTATAAAATACAATTTACTAGACTAAAAATGCTAAAATGTATGCTAAGGATAACTAAATGGGAACAATTTAAACAATAAGTAAAGGGAAAAACTTATGTTCTTTCTAGTGCTATCGATGGGCATATTGAACAACTTTCAAGACACAATTAGGTATGTCACCTTTCCGGCTTTTTTATGATAAATCGTGCCACTTGCCTGTTGAGCTGGACCACAAGGCATTCTGGGCAATCATGAAACTCCATATGGATTGGAAATCTATTGGAAATAGTCGCTTACTGGAGTAGAATAATATGGACAAAATTCGAATTCAAGCTTATGAAAATGCCAAGCTGTACAAAGAAAAGACCAAACGATGGCATGACAACAAAATTTTGCCACGACAATTTGTTCCTAGACAATAAGTCTTGCTTTTCAATTCCAGGCTTAAATTATTTCCTGGAAATTTAAAGTCTCGGTGGTCAGGACCATTCACCGAACAAATGGTGTCGCCAAATTTTCATCGCAAACACAATAGTTGCCAACTCTAAGCCATGTGTCGGATAATTCTTTTCATGTGGTTTTAATTGCCTAGACGCATAATCTATCACTTTGTCTTCCTGCATCAAAACATAACCTAAACCATTTAAAGATGCATCGCTGAAAGTCACAAACTTTTTACCCATTTGGGTTGAACCAGAACTGGTGCCTCAGTCAATAGTGCTTTCAACTGATTGAAACTTTTTTGACATTTTTCGGACCATTCAAATTTCACATCCTTTTGTAAGAGTCTCGTCATCGGTGTAGCTATCATTGAGAACCCTTTGACGATTCTTCAGTAATAACTAGCCAATCCTAGAAAACTTCTAACTTTGGATATGTTTCTCAGTGGTTTCAAGTCAACAACTATTGAAATTTTACTCGGATAAACTCTGATGCCTTCAACCAATACTATATGTCCTAGAAAACCGACTTCTCAAAGCCAAAACTCATATTTGCTAAATTTGGCAAACAATTGTTTATCTCGTAGGGTTTGCAACACTATTCTCAAATGTTCAGCATGCTAAGCCTCATCTCATGAATATATCAGAATGTCGTTAATAAATACCACAACAAATTTGTCTAAATATGGTCTGAAGATTCTGTTCATCAAATCCATAAATACTGCAAGTGCATTAGTTAAACCAAACGACATCACAAGAAATTCATAGTGTTCATATCTAGTTCTGAATGCAGTTTTTGGCACATCTGAATATTTCACTCGTAGCTGATAATAACCAGAACGAAGATCAATCTTTGAGAATACTCTGGCACCTTTCAACTGATCGAACTGATCGTCAATTCGAGGCAGTGGATATTTATTCTTGATAGTAACCTTGTTGAGCTGACAGAAATAAATAAACAATCTCATCGATCCATCCTCTTTCTTAACAAACAGAACCGGTGCACCTCAAGGTGAGAAACTAAGCCAAGCAAAACCCCTATCTGTCAACTCTTGTAGCTGTGCTTTTAACTCAGTAGGAGCTATTCTATAAGGTGCTATCGATATCAGTGATGTCCCAGATACCAGTTCAATAGCAAACTCAACTTCTCTGATCGGCGGTAATCTAGGTAACTCCTCTAGAAACACATCAAGATACTCACAAACCACTGGCACTGACTCAAGCTTCGATTCAGACACTTTAGAGTCCATTACATAAGCAAGGAAAGCATTACAACCTTATCTTACATATTTCTGCACTGACATAACTGAAATAACAATAGGCAACCCACTCTAATTCAATACGAAGCATCTTACCATTATGCCATTTCAATACAATAAGCTTTCGTCTATAGTTTACAATAGCGTCATGTAAAGTTAGCCAATCCATGCCCAAAATCACGTCAAATTCATCAAATGGTAACAACATCAAATCTACCGGAAAATTGTAACCCCGAGTGATCAAAGGACAATTCTTATAGACTTTATCAACTAACACATACTGACCTAGAGGGTTTGATACTTTAACCACGAATTTAGTGGACCCAACAGGTAAATTCTTACTAGGTACTAAACTCATGCATAAATAAGAATGAGTACATGTAACATGAGTATCAAAAATAGAGAAATTAACGGTAATAACATCTGCCGTAGAAGCATCCTCTCGCGCGCGAATAGCATAAGCCCTAGCTAGTGCTCGTGCCTCGGATCTCACGGCAAAATCTCTCGTTAGACCACGACTACCACTCACATTTTCAGGATTACAAAATGGTCTACCTCTCGCAGTACTGTTGCTCGGCCTCGTGGTCTCAGCTTTCTCTTTCTCAGATTTCTCTGGGCAATCTCTAAGATAGTGATAGAGGGAACCACACTTGAAACACGCTGCGTTCTTTAATCGACACTCACCATAATGTGGTCTTTTACAGTGCTTGCACTCGGGCCAAACATCTCTGACACTACCCACACTTGCTACAGATGTAGCCTGAGGTTTTAGACTCAAACGAAGGTTGCCTCTGTCTCTACTGGAGCACCTCACTGAAGCTATGGAATGGTTGTGATGTTCTTTTTATCTCTTTGGTGTTGACTGATATGAATTCCTAGTTGATCTCTTCCTCGAGTTTCTAGCTTCAAAATCAGCATGTCTTTTCTCTTTACTCGGCTCTTCAACTTTATGTGCTCAATCAACCAGTACAACGAATTCTTTCAGCTCAAGAATTCTAACTAGTAGCTTTATGTCTTCATTTAACCCTTCTTCAAATCTTTTACACATAGCAGTCTCGGTCAGAATACATTTCTGGGCATATTTACTCAGTCTAACAAATTTACGCTTGTACTCTGTTACAGACATACGACCCTGTTTGAGCTCGAGAAATTCTTTACGTTTCTAATCCAGGAACTTCTGACTAATGTATTTCTTTTGGAACTCGATTTGAAAGAATTCCCAAGTGATCCGCTCTCTCGGTACTACAAAAATCAACATGTTCTACCACTGATATGCCGAATCTTTCAATAACGATACTACGCATTTAACACACTCAGTTTGTGAACAAGATAGTTCGTCAAAAACCTTGATTGTATTCTTTAACCAAAATTTTGCTATCTCGGGATCATCTTCAGCAGTAGCTCTGAATTCTTCAGCCCCGTATTTATAAATCCTATCAACGGGTGGCTTACTAACTCGTAATGGTTCCATACCTTGAGGAATAACGGGGATCAGTTGGGGGAACATGAGGGCTGGAGGTTGTTGAGCAGCTGGGTTTGTCCGTACGAACTTGATAAACCACTCGTTCATCATATGGAAGAAGACTTTCTTAGCCTCTCCTCTCCGTCCCTTAGGTACGAGCCTTGTACCTCTCGATGCTACTCTGTTAACGAAGGCTTGAGCGTTACTCTCAACTTCATTGGAATCAGCTCGTTTGGATGTCATTGCTATATGAAAACATGTTTTAAAACAATCAGGAGATATCACACTATCATAGGTTATATAATGGCAAGTGTAGCTAGACTCGTACACACTATGTTTAGTCCAAGAATCAACTAAACCATAGCTCTGATACCAATAAATGTAACACCTCTAACTCGTATCTGTCACCGAAATAGGGTTATAGAGCATTACCAGAGTTTTCAAAACAAATGAACATAAATTTCAAAATTTTCAAATCAAATCAATAAACACATTAAAACCAGTTCAAAACATACACAATTTCCCTTATACGAGCCATCAAGACCCTAAATACGCGTTAGAAACGAATCAAAATAAATCAAAATTTTTAGCACTGCAGGGGTCACACAGCTAAGAGACACGCCCGTGTAGGCATTCGAAGTAGGGACACACGACCGTGTCCCAGCTAGTGTCCATGCCCGTGCCCGTGCCTGTGTAACTCACTGACTTGGGTCACACGGCTAAGCCACATGTCCGTGTGCCAGGCCGTGTACCCTTTGAAATAACCTCACATACCCGTGTGCCAGGCCGTGTGCTAAGCCGTGTAACAGCCTGACTTGGAACCCTTTGAAAGCTACAGGAGACACACGATCGTGTTTCACACACGGCTGAGACACACGCCAGTATCTCTACCTGTGTGGATGAAAATAGACCATTTTACAAGTCATTTTTCTCACCGAATAAGGCATATACCTACAACCAAAAATGCACATATATACAAGCCATAACAAGGCACTAAAATCATGCATATTCTAGTTATATACATATGGTATAATCACATACAACCAATATGCCCTTAGGCACCTCAAATGACCACATTAAAACATATATAAACATGTACTCTAATTGGCAAAATAATCAACTAACTACTAAGCATATTTGCATCAATTCATGCCATTTATTTTACTTACCAAAACATACCAAAACTCTCAATTGGTACCAAATATGCCATTCTAAACTAGCACCAAATCACCATATAAGTTATAAAAACCAAAGTACAAATTGACCATAATTTCATCATATCACAAAACACATTTAACTATTATTTTACCTTTCACTATTTAACACAAAACAAGCCACATATAAACCATGCCAAGGCTACTTATATACATACCAAAATAGGCCAAAACACAAGCCAAATTAAATGGTCATATTCAAAACAAAACATATAGGCCAACATTAGCCAAAATACATATACATGCCATTATAACCAAAATAAAAACAACCGAAAGTATCAAAAGAGCCAATGGATAGTGTGATATAGCTCCGACAAGCTTCCAACCCGAACGAGCTTCTGATACACTATAAAACACAAAAAATAATGTAGAGTAAGCATTTAAGCTTAGTAAGTTCGTATATCATAGAATAAAACTTACCATTTAATCACATAATAGGTAAGTAAACATAGAATATCCCAACATAATTTGGTCAAATGCCTAAGCACATATACATCAACCATTTTAGCCATGTAAATAAATATATAAACCGATAATCATGGATGAGCACAAAAATTGATTAAACTTCATATACATGTATCATCCAATTCAATTATCCATATACCATGTAACAATATTTCCATGTAATTCATATTTGTCCCTGTAATTGTCTGTATCGAACTCTTACCAATTCGTGTTAGAATATTACCCGTTGAACCATTAGAAAACCGTTGGGTACCCGGGATAGCTCACACATAGTGTGCTAACTCATATAACTGTAATCCATCAAATCATGTACGTGTATGCTCATATGAGCTGTGAATCAGTATGCTCACTCGAGCTGTAGATCGATATGCTCTCACAACTTGTAAATCGGTATGCTCACACGAGCTGTGGATCAGAACGTAGCTACATGATGTTGCTCACACAAGTTGTGGAGTATCTGTAACACATACAGGACCTCAGCCATCAGTAGGACCTTTAGGACCAGTACCCGAATCATGTAAACCCTAATGACATGCCATTTGTATCCTTTGAATTCCTAAGGTTCAAATGAGACTCGATAATTGTCGTACATCATTGGATATGCAACTGTGTATACATATAGCAAATTTACAATTCATTCATATTTCAAAATGAAGAATAAAAGATTATAGCATATTTTATTTCATTAGTTTTTATCATTCTTTACCTATTTAATTAATTAACCTTAAAAATTAATCAAATTTACATAAATGCCAAGCCATGCTCATCCACTAACATATAAATGGTCTAATTAGCATATAAGGACCCTTACTTTAAGGTTCTATAGCTATTTAATAGTTTTAGCTACTAGAACTCAACTTTTGCAATTTACGTGATTTAGTCCTGTATATTGAATTGAGCATGTAAACAATAAAAAAATAAACTTTTTGACTTTGGATTTGTGGTCTCAAAACCATTGTTTCGATTTCACTGAAAACGGCTATTATAGAGCTCCTATACTTTGTGATAAAACTTCCACCATTTTTTCAAACTAATTAATATTTCTCTTCTGCACAATTTAGTCAATTATTTCATCTCTTTGTTTCAGTTGAATCAATAAATTTCACTAACTTTTATTTTCTTTTTGTTCCAAGTTGCTGCCCAGGTTTATTGGCCTCAACTCAACTCTTTATTAGCCACTTTTTAGTTTACTAATTTTACTTAGTATTTCAATTTTTCCCACTTAAATATTTACTGTTACTTCTGTCAGACCATGATTAAGGCCCAATTTTATCACCCACGCCACGAATTTTTTACCTTTAAGTTTTTACCCTAGCTGATTTAGTTTCCTCTTCACTGTTACCTTCACTTTATTTCTTTGATATTTTGCTCTCTGTTTCATACCAAACTGTTAAAGGTCTCACCTTTTTCACTCTTATAGTTATCATCTTCATTGCTATGGCTCATCAAGCACCATTCACTTCTACTGCTGCACAACTGCGTACATTCTTTAGTAAGACAGTAGAAACCAAATACCACCAAAACATCTCCAAATGCCCTCTGTGCATGGAAAAAGGATTCCTTTTCTAAGATGCCCCTTTTATGGGCTATACTAAAGTCATTTCCTCTGTTGTGGAGCAACATGGATGGCAAATTTTTTGTCTCCATCCTGACGATGTTTTCCGTCAATTGGTAAAGGAGTTCTATGCTCACCTTACTACTCCTAAAAATGTCTTTATCTATGTCCGAAGTGCCTTAGTACTGTTTGATACCGAGTTGATAAATGCACAATACAGGTTGTCTGATGGTCCAGAGAAACACACCGATTTTGTCAAGACAATGACAGTAGAAAAATTAAATCATGTGCTCATTGATGTCTGTGTTGAGGGCACCAAATAGACAGTCTCAAGGAATGATTGCAACACCATTGACAGGGTAATATTGAAACCTCACTATAGGGTTTGATATCATTTCCTCAAAAATTGTCTCATTCCATCTACCCACAATTCTACAATCTCAAAGGAACATCTACTACTTCTTCACACGATTATGGTGGGACTAAAGATAAATGTTGGGAACATTATCTTTTGAGAGGTCTATCGCTATGCCCTGAAAAACACCGGTGCTTTGAACTTTCCATCGCTTATAACCACACTTTGTCAGAAGGTCAAAGTTCCTCTTCAATTTAATGAAGATCGAACCCCTAACAAAGGTACCATTACTAAGCACATTGCTTTAAAACTTTTTGGCGAGGAACTGCCACGACATTCGGATCTTTCCCCGGTATCTTCTCCACCTAGGCCCACTAATGTTGCTTCATCAACCTCTAAGAATGTAGTTGAGCAGAAGGTGATTGAGACCCTAGAGGCCTTGCAACAACAATTTTAGAAACTGGAAAAGCAACAATAGCTGATGGCCATTGATCTTGGCAAGGCTCAAGAGGAAATAGCCATATTTTGGGGCTATGTTAGATGAAGGGACAAAGTTATTAAGAAGTCCCATCAAAAAAACATTACTCGTCCAATGCCTGCATTCCCTGTTTTTGCTAAGGAGTTATTGCTGGAGCCTGAGGATGATGATGATGATGAGGGTGAAGAGCCTACTGCGGAGAAATAGATCATAGAACAAGAAGGAGAAGCAGAGAAAATTGAATCTATTCATGTTGAATCTAAGGAGGAAGATGATGATGTGACTCAAACCACTACACCTGCCAACACCACCACTACCACCACACCAAGATCAAAAACACCAATAACCTCACAAGAACGTGCAATTCATGAACTGATCGATGAACTCACGAAATCAGACTCAAATTTAGAAGACGAGGTGCCTATTAATCAGCTTAAAACGAAGCGTTATAAGACAACTGCTAAAAAAGCAGTCCAGCTGATAGTGGTAAATCAAAGAGGAAGCGGCGTTACAAACTTGCATCCAAGAAGTCTACCAAACCAATTTAAGAGTAACAAGCATTCTATCCAAACTTTAATTTCTAATTCATGGATTCATTTTTCTCTGTCATTACATTTCTATATATGTAAATATGTATTCACTAACATATTTCATTTTTTTGCATTGAAGACAATGCATCCCTTAGGTTTGGGGGTGTGTTGTACATGTATATTACATTAGATATGTATGTTAATATTTGTTGTCTTGTCATTTACTTTGCCATGACATACAATTTCCAAACAATTGCCAGACTTTGCTAAGTATATTTTTTGTCTATTATATTCGATGAGGATAATAAGTCTTTGATAATTTTAGAAAATTGTTCGAGTTATTAGGTCTATTTAGCTTAGGATAGCTACTTGAAAATTGATTCTTAAAAGTAGAACAACTTAAGTATCAATGCAATTAAGTCTATAGTAGGACTCTTTTAATGCATCTATAATTTCTTGATACTAAATTCAACAATTTGTTTATAATTGATAAGGAATACCTTAGCAATAGTTTTGCAATCCAATGTTTGCATTCGTTGGGTAGGTCAGTAATGCTTTGTTTACTCCATCGTAATATTAATCAGAAAAATGAGTTCAAATAAGAGTGAATCAATTAAAAAAAACAAGTTAATAATAATTTAGGGACATTCCACTGAAGTATAAAGTTGAGTAGCTAAAGAGGTAGTTGTTTGCTCCATTCATCTTTTTAGTTAAAAGCCTTAGCTTTATGAGTGAATTCCATTCAAATTGTGGTATGATGTAATATATGGTAGTCTAATGTTTGCTCCATTGAGGTTGTCAAGTTAAGAAATCATGTGACAAGATAAATTCCCTATAGAAAATAATATTTGTAATTAAACTCTTGAAATGACTGAATAAGTGAGAATAGTGAAATTGAATTTAGAGGAAAGATATTTTAAATATATTAAGAGAGACTTGCTATAGCCAGAATTGCATAATTATTTAGGAACTTTTATTTTTAGGAAAAATTTTCTGCACTTCATTTGCTAAACAAGTCTATAAAACTAGAATCAATTTTTCTTTATTTAAAAGACTGTTGAGAATAGAGGTAAAAAAAATATTTCAGATAGTCCAATGATATATTAGGTAATTGTAATGTTTTGGCAACGTCATGCATACTCATTCATTTTTGCTTGAGCACAAGTAATAATTCATGTTTGGGGGTATGATAACTCTTGAAAAGAGTTATAATTCAAGCCTTTATAGTGAAGTATTTGCTTGTAATTAAGAAATATGTTTGCATTTTAGACTTATTACTAGAGCATTACATGCTAAAGCTTGGATGATGTTTTAAATGTAAATTTATGTTACTTTTAATTACTGGAAAGAGGTTTGGTAGTCTTTGGTAGTAAGTGTAGGTAGAATGAAAGAAGCAATAAGAAGGTAAAGAGGAAGAGGAAAAGTGAACGAATGAGGTGAAACATTGCCAAGGCAAATGGTGGGATAGATTGCAAACAGAAATGCCATGGCAATTCTAGGAAGATGATGCAACACTCAATCCACGTCACTCTTAGCCAGTTGTACGTGTACTGGATAAATTACCTTGAAAAAGATGAGCAAAATATGTGCGCTGAGAGGGACGGATCTACCTTATAAAAAGAGGAGAGAGAAGAAAAGAAAACACACAGATTGTGAGGAGAAAAGAAAAGAAAGAGAGTGGTTACTCTCTCTACAATAGAATTGTATGGAGTAATTCAGAAGAGAAGAAAAGGGTAGCAGCTAAAAAAGGGGAGATCATAGACGCGAAGAATGGGAAGAGAAATCTGCCCTGAATTTTGTGTAAAATTTGGATAAGAAGTTGGAGTGCAGCGAGAACTTTCTACAGTTCTACCTTTATTCTATTTTCTTGGTTTTGAATTCTATGATTCGTAAAACTTGATGAATGTTGATGAATGATTTAATTTTTGATTTCATTGCCCAACCCATGAGCTAATTATCTTTGGGATGGAATTATTTGGGTGAATATTGAATTATCTGTAATGCCCATGATATGATTTTGATTAAGATTATTTTTTCATTCGATTCTTGTTTATTTGGGATGCATGCATGCAAGCTCTAGACATAGTTGACTGCGTGTTATGATCTTAGATGGATTAGAATCCGAAAGGATTAAATACATCAGATAATTAATTGATTGATACAGACGATAATCGAAATAATATTCGCAACATTCTAGACATAGAAGATGCGATCTATATAGGTGTAGAACATTAGTTGGGTTATCATTCGTGAGTCTTGTAGACATACATAAACTTCGAATAATAATAAAAGTTTAACTCTCGAAAGAAGTAGACTACAACAGTAAATCTCTGGGTAGTAATTTAGTCACAACTTTGCCATGACCTTATTATGTTATGAAAATATTCCTTAATTAATTCCAACCTTTATCATTCAACAACAGAAATACTCTCTACTTGTCCCTTGTGAATTGCCACAACATTTAGATTGTTTGGTCATTTTTCTGTTATAGTTGATATAATTAGTTCATTCATTAATTCCCTTCACCAATTTATACTTTGTTTCTTTTACATATTTTCATTTGTTAAATCTTCAATAATACTTACCAATTCAAATCAACTTCCGATCCCTATGGAGACGATACTCACTCATTATTATATTACTTGAATTGACGTGTACACTTGCACATTTGCATTATGTGCATCCAACAACGGCATTATTCATTCTCATCAGCACATATCAGTGCACTAAACACATTGAACATGATCTGTTGATCATTTATCCTCATGGTTAGTTCACCTTTCTGCACATTGATTAAAGTTTTGTCTGTAGCAAGAAAATGTCTTCCAAGTATAATTGACACATTTTGGTCAGCTTCAAATTCTAAAATAAGGAAATCCGCAGGAAAAATAAATTTATCTATTCTTACCAGCACATATTTAATTTTACCTTTCGGATGGGTGTAGGATCGATCAGCCAGTTACAGTGTAACTGTAGTAGGTCTTGCTTTCCCAATTCCTAGCTTCTTCAAAATAGACATAGGCATTAGATTTATATTTGCTCCTAAATCACATAATGCTTTTCTTACATAATGATTTCTAATTGAACATGGGATAATGAAACTCCCTGGGTCCTTTAACTTTAGAGGCAGCTTATTCATCAACATTGATTTGCACCTTTTAAACTAAGCATATTGTTTGGAATTATTGAATCGTTGTGGAAACGGTATAGGTGACATCCTTTTGGTTGTTGATATTGTTTTGCTATGGCATTTTGTTGGCAACCTGATCTAGCTCTACCACAGCATTCTTCTACTTACGCTTCTTAGATGCAATATGTTTTTCAGATGGTTCAGGGATCTTTACCTGGTTGTTACTTGCATTATCCTCTCCTACCGCAGTATCATGAACAAATCACTTAACTGAGTCTGGCTTCTAAGGGTGATAGCCATGCACTGCTCCTTACCTTGTGTTCTTGAATTCTCGGTATCACTTGGAAATACTCGTTGTGGCCTTAAATTTAGAGCATTGGCTATTTGCCCCACTTGATTTTCAAGCGCTCGAAGAGATGCAGCTTGACTCTGAATTACAGCATCATTCTTGGCCATATATTCTTTTAACAAAACTTCAATGGAAGTAGAAGATGATGATTGACCGTATTGAGTATTTTTCCTCGGCATTGGTTGAACATAACCAGGCGGTGCATTGTTGACATTCTGTCTTACGGCATTGTCGAAATTTCCTGCACCTTGATTACCCCAACTAAAATTCAGATGCTACTTCCACCCTGAATTGTAAGTGCTGGAATATGAATTGCTATTTCAGTTGGAATTACCCATGTAGTATATTGACGCCGGGTTTGATAAGCATTCATCAAACACATGACAACTCTGCTGATTTCATTTCATGGACTAAATTTGGATTTTTCATAGTTTTAATCATATGAGTTAGAGAAGATTCTTGCACCGTTAACGAAGTGATTGCATCAAGCTTTATGGTACCCGCAACTCTCTTACCCGTCCCAACTCTCGTGGTCGGATACTGATAATCATTGTTGACAATCTTTTCCAAAATCTCGTATGCTTCATTATAAGTTTTATCCAAAAAAGTACTGTTGGCAGATGCATCAGCTACCATCCTCGTATGATCATTCAACCCATTATAAAACATCTTCATTTGAGTCCAATGCTGGAATCTATGCATTAAACTTTTTTAAATTAACTCCTTAAACCGTTCCCAAGCTTCATATAGCACTTCATCCTCAAATTGCTGAAAAGATGTGATGTCATTTCTCAACTTGGCATTCATAGTAGGCGGGTAATACCGTAGCAAGAATCTCAGGCAAAGATCATTCCATGATACCATTCTTCCTGACAGTAAAACATTTAGCAATGCTTTCACACGATCATTTAAAGAATACCATAATAGCTTAAGTCTCAAGGCGTCTTCAAGAACACCCTGCTATTTGAATGAATCGCATACTTCTAGAAAGAGTCTTAAATGTAATCGTGGGTCTTCAGTAGGGAGTCCACTGAACTGTCTTACAATTCGTAACATCTGGAACATTACCTATTTCAACTTGAATTACTAAGCTTGTATATTTTGTCTAACTATCCTTTGGTTCAGATAATCCAGTATTGGGACGACATGCTCTCTAATTGGCCTATCTCGATTATCTACCACATGCCCAATGGGAGGATTTTCATTGCGATCATTTAGATTACCATTAAGATCATTCCTATTTCCAGCAAGTTTTCTCAATTCTTTTCTCTTTCTCCACAAGGTTCTGTCAATCTTCGAATAAAAAAGTATTTTATGTTAGTAGGAATGCCTCTTCTTATGCACTAATGACAAACGTGTAAAAAGTAAATACATTAAGTTAAATAAAACTACTAAGTAAAATAACAAAACCAAATTTCACCAAATTTCCGATCCTTAGCAATTGCACCAAAAACTTGTCTCGTGTATGATGTGTGATTTGTGCAAGCATACATGTCGGTTCAAGTAATAAATTGTTGAGTAAGTATCGTTCCCAAGAGGATCAAATTGAGGCACAAAATTGGTCAAGTTATTGTAATATGGTTAATGTTATGCCAAGACTAATGAATAAGAAGCTATGGTAAACTAAGATAAGTATACAGTGATAATTCAAAGGAATGATGATGTATGCGATAGATGAAATTGATGAATAATTGGAAATTCTAAGGAAAAATGAGAGCAGAAATGTAATGGCAATAACGAGAGTCCGAATAGAATGTAAACAAAGAAATAAACAACTAAATATGTTATGGCAAAGTTACTATGAGAAAGAATAAGGATAGAGTGATGTTGACTCGAAAGGTCAAGATTACCCAGAATCGACCCTTACTGTCAATAATTCCTTGGCAAAATCGTATCTACTTTACTGCATAGAATAGTTCTAAAATGGCCTGCCTCTCGTGAGAGCAAAACTTCAAGTTACATTGTTTGTGTCTATAGGCTTTTTAGATATCTTGCATGGGTTCCTTCTGTATGATCGTGACTCTATGTCTAGAGTCGACTACAAGTGTCTATCGAATACTTGCTCATTTTATTTAATTTTAATCTAACCAATCCAACACTTTCGACATTAGAATCAGTTTATAAGTATGGGAGCAATCTTCTATGTCTAGTGATCATTTTCACTTTAATTAAGAAATAAGAACAATTAAATGAAATAGTAAAGTAAATTAGATATATACTGCATCCATAAAAATAGTTTAAGGTTTCATCGAAAGTAATCCCAAC
>JABEZY010265860.1:0-13679 GCA_013467495.1 Gossypium gossypioides | reverse complement strand
ACCCTAATGTCACGACATCCTATATAGAATACACCTTGCAACATTGAAGACCCAAGTTCATCCGAATATTTGCAAACGTTCTATCACCCATTATCAACACTTCATCTTTTTCTCTTTCTTATTTTTATTCTCTTTATATTATATTTCATATTTCTTATCGTAGTATATTTTTAGGTACTCTTTTTGACCGCTTGGAGCATACAAATCTCGAGATTATCATAACAACAAGGATCCAACCTACTCAGGGAAGTTTTCTTGTTTGCACTTTAATTATTTTCTGTTAAGGGTAATGTATGTTCTAAAGTGTGGGGGGAAGAACATAAGATTAGTTTGTTTTAGTTAATTATTTATTTCTTTAAATTTTTTTTTTGCATGGTGCTTGGATTATGTTAATAATGTGAAAAGGGTTGAAAACAATAAAGCATGTAATGGTTCTTGTCAATCATGAATTTTTTTTATTTATATAAGATAATTTGATTATTTTTTAGGGAAATTTATTAGGTTACTTAGTTAAATTGCGTAATAGATTAGAAGTACCTAAGTAAGAATGTTTAATGATGCCATATGAGGTATAAGTCTTTTAGATAGTCGTAGAGACACGAATGCTTGAGTTGATTATTATTCATTCGATCTAATTCGAAGCATGAAAGAAATTGTGTATGGTGGGATGCTTAGGGATGACCTAGCATTGTTTGAATAGCCAGTTCTCAAATGACCATACCTTGATGCTATGAATCCCTAGTCTCCTTATTTGAGCCTGATAACTCCTTTTTTATGAACCAACAAAATTGAAACCCAAATACCACACATAAATTTAAAACTTGAACTCTTCCCTATCCTTGGTCCTTTAATACATTACAAAATAGATGTCAAGCCATAGATATTGAGGGTTTAGGAAGATACATCAAGGTGGTTTCCTTAAAAAAAAGAGCAAAAAAGAAAGAAATAATGTGATCCAGTGATTATAGGTAGGGCAAAAATGCATGACAAAGAAAAATCAAGAAAAAGTCAAAAGTAAAAACGAGAAAATAAGTACAAAACAAAAAGACTATGATTGAGAAATGAGTAAAAAGTCAAAGTGACAAAAGAAAGAGTCACAAAAGTAAGAAAACTCAGTCATCAATGCCCCAAAACTCGTTAAGCCAACCATAGTTTCTAGTAGTATATTGTATCTTCCTACATGGAGAGATAAAGTAGGAGAGAGAGGGAGACAAAAAGGCGGTGAGCTTGGATGGGACGTTAAGGGGGAAGAGAGGGAACAATGTCATGTTCCTAACTATTTCTAGTGTTTGAACCGTTTTGAGCCATATTTTCTTTAAACTCATACCGTCCTAAACCTCTGAACATTACAAGCCTAGAAGACCAATGTGACTTAAGTGTTCTCTGTGGATAATCTTTCGGAATTGCTAACAATTTTACTTAATGAATGTTTTTTATTCACATGATTGTGTTTGCTACATATCTGTGTGATTTATGTTAACCGTGATATTGTTAAACATTTGGTCATGGAAATTATTTATAATTTGTTAGTAATGTAACTCTGTAAACTAATACTGATTTACTTTAAAAATTTTCAAGGCATCAAACTATCAAGATTAAGTTACATGTGCGATAAGAATTATTATACCTTTAATTTTTGATAATCATGTTCTTAGTAGTAATAAAATCCAAGGGATATTTTCTTATTGCATGCTATGTGTCTAGACTTGGTTTTCTTGAGAACAAGTGAAAAGTTAAGTGTGGGGGAGAGTTTAGGTGGGAGGATCTTATTTACATTCATCTTCACTAACCCTATCTTGTTTAAAGAAAAAAATTAAGTCATTTTCGTGTTAATTTTTTTATTTTCTCATTTTTAAATATATGTGTTTTGGTTGCTTGAGGACAAGCAACAAGTTAAGTGTGGGGGTGTGATCTGCCATAAAATACACTATTATTTACATCATTTTTACATATAACTTTAGCTTCTTTAATAGATAAATCAAATCATTGTAGTATATATTTAGACTTTTCATACTTAAAGTAGTAATTTATGTTTTTTAGTAGTTTTTATTACATTTTATATATCTAAATAAGGTTACACGGCCTTCGATGTCGCGACAACAAACTCTGATGTTGCAACACTGTGGGCCTGTGTTGCAACCATGCCCCTGCGTAGCCAAAAAATTCATGCACAGTTTAATTACATTTTGGAAGGAAATTAGGTATATTTATCCTAATCGAACTCTAAGGACTTTAAGGATAATTTAGACACTTTAATGTTCCAAGTTGAGCCTATATAAAGGCCATTGTAATAAGGTTAAACACACAATTTTTAGGGTTTGATTCTTAGGTTTTTCTTTCATTCATAGTTTTCACTTAGGTTATTTTATGTTTTTGTAATCGGAAGATCCTATTCCGAAGTGAGACTTCCGCAAAGGGAGATTGTTTTGAAACCACGCTTTCATCGATAAATCCATGAGCATCTCTTTGCCTTATTCTCTTTTTTTATATTTCTTTCTTTAACATTGTTAGATTAATGTTTGTGTAAAGATAAAATCAATTTATGCTTTCTACATATTTTGCATGTTTTAATTGCTTTAACTTAATTAATTGATTGAATGATAAAGTTTCTTAGCAGATCAACTATTTGGGAGAGGAAGAACTTAAACTCTAGGTTTGACAACCCTAGGAAGTCATTTAAGTGGGAATTAACCCAAAATTGGTATGACCTATCCATGAACACCTTAACCCCGAACCGGTCTGGACTATGAGGTTGAAAGATAAGTAGTCCTTGTTGACTCGTTATTTTAGTGGAAGATTGGAAGATCCTGCTAGGGTATTGACTAGTTGATAATTAGAACCCTACATCAATAATTAATTAGGTAAAACAATTGGATCTAGTTTAAAAGGAACTCACGTAGTCAAAATAATGAATATGAAAAGCCGATACAGGAACCTAAGAGTAGATTTAGGTTTAGTTAATTTTATTTAGTTTCTTATTATTATTGTCACCTTGTTTCTTGATTAACACTATTAATGAATGATTCGATTAGATTAGTAATTATTTCCCGTAATTGGCTTGATAACAGTTTTCCCCAAACTGCAATCCCTTGGGACCGGTCCTCGGAATACTTGCCAAGTATTTCGTTGTAAACAAACTATGTAAGAACCTGACCCATATACTTGCAGACACCGCCTCAAACCTATATCTTATGTTGCAGTATTCACACTCTACACGTTGGTACGTTCGGAGGCGTTCAGGGATTCGCGCCTCTCATTGTATTGGACCCAATTATATGTGCTTTTTAGACTTTTAACCCAACACTTTATAATTTAATCCAACCCAATATATATTTTTCTATTTTCCAAAATAAACATTAATTTTTCAATTAAATAATTTTCTCATCTCAATTTTATCCCCGGTAAAATTATGACAATTTTACGCCTGGTAAAATTTCCAAGAAAATATTTTCAATACTTTATAACTCAGCTAGTCCACTATGACGAAATGGTTTATTTACATTTTTAGACTTTAAAACTGCTCAAAAATAAAAACTCATTCTTCAGGTCATTTCTGAGTAATCCATATATATATCTGCAAATGAATCATTTCTCATTTCTCATTTTCATTTTCATTTTCATTCCCATTTCCATTTTTATTTTGAGAAAGCCACATTCATTTCCAAATGATTTCATTTCCCCATTTCGAAGAAAACCATAATCATTTTTGAATGTTTTCCATTTCTCTATTTTTATTCATTCAGTTGATTTTCGATTCAACACATAATTCATATTTGATTTCAATGAGCTAGCAGGGGGACCGATTAAACACATGTAATTAGGGCTCAAATGATTTATAATTAAGTTTCAGCTTTTTGCCAATTAATTATAAACTCATTTAGTCACAAAATCATTCCACTATAGTATCGTGATTAACATCTCCCTAACAACATACCATTACGAAAGTAACTACTCAATGCTCATCCAATGAATTTGTGATAAGTGTGTTACCCTTATAGGATATCCTTGATGTAACACCCCTCACCTAGCCTGGTCGTCAGACTCGAGCTGTAGGATGCTACTACAACCGCCGAGACAGTTACATGCAGTTTACATCATTACATTCGAATTTAAATACTTCATATCATTTTCCAATTTCATCCATAATAGGATTTACAAAAAAAAGGGGACTTAATCGGATCTATAAATGTTAATAAATCAATTAAAACATGATAAAGGACCAAATTACAAGCTTCTCAAAATATGAATATAAGTATCGATACCAGGCTAGGAACTGATACCATTTTTAGCTTCAATGTTTCAAAAATCAAGTTAAAATCAAGATGTATTGATACAAAGAACAAGGTATCGATACTTTACCAAATGAATAGTATTTTCAAATTGAAAGATTGCTAATTTGGTATCGATACTTCCATATGGGTACTGGTACTTTTTCCTAGTATCGATACCAAATTAGCAATCTTTCAATTTGAAAATACTATTCATTTGGTAAAGTATCGATACCTCAGTTAAAGGTATTAATACCTCAAGCTAAAATAGCCAAAATTACCTTGTTTTAGATACATTCATAAATACATAACAATACAAATTTCAACTGTATCTTATGCACACTTAACCTGCATAAAAGTTCATTCAAACCCTACAAAATACCGCATTCATCCATCAATCCACAAATACCATATTTTCTAATTTTGCACTCAATTATAACACTTATATTAATATTTTACTTATCTCTAAACTTACAAATCAACATAGACAATAATCAACCATTTAAACATATAACACCATCCACATTTTTACCTTCAAACTAATCCTTTCCAATACATAGAAGCTTACCATATTGATTTTTCACAATGGATGAGCACAACATCAACACTCCATCTCATTTCCAATTTGCATACATAACTATATTTCATATATTCATCCAATGTACTAGTGTAAACTCTAAAATATATAGATATTTCAGCACTCTTTTATTTACAAATTATGCTGGTTTCGAGTATATAGATAACACTTTCTATGGTTTTTTATTCCCTTTTGCTATATTTTACTATTTTCATAGGGATGTATTAATTTAGTGAATTTATGTTAAATGCATGTTATTTTACTATTTTTTTGGATTAATTAGGCTAAGGGAAAGGATGATAGAATTTTGGTCGTATTTGGGTCTTAGACAGGTACAAGTTGATAAATTAATAGTGCATTCACAAGGACATTAAAATGGTGATGATCTAGAATGAATTCCAAGGAGGCCCAATATTTCCTAAATTAGAGGCCCAAAACCAATTTCACTTACCCATTTATACCAGGAAACAATAAATTGGCAATTATCCACTGCTAAACTTAGCAATCCTTAACCAACCAAATCTGACAAAATTGACACCAAGATTACTGAATAAAAATCAGCCAATTTTTCTCCGTGAAACAATATTTAACCATTCATCTTTTTGCTAAAAATAATAATTAAAACCATCATTATTTGACCACCCATTGGCTGACCATGCACAGAGAGAACAAAGCTAACTTCCTTGCTAAAAATAGCAAGGAAGATTCATTCTTCCTTACACCAAGGGATGATATCATAGGGGAGAGGGAATTAAGGTAACGTCCTTACTAAATTTAGCAAGGAAGCAATCACTCATCCACTATACAAGGGATGACATAATCAAGGAGATTATGAGGGGATTTGTTTACTATTTATGGCATAGGAAGTTGAGGATCTTCAAGTATAAATGAGCATTCACTTTATTCATCGGGACACCAATTGTTTTCCACACATTCTTTCTTAAGTGTTGTTGCCCTACTCATGGCTTGCTAAACACTTTGAGTCCACAAAATAAGGCAACACTTACCAAAATGAGAGCAACTAAGAGGTTAAATTGAAGATTTTTAGGTGATTTTAACTTAAAGATGATGAAGAAAGCCACAATGGGAAGCCACAAGGAGCAGCTGCAGATAGCCCCCTACATTTAGCTGTTTACTCTTTGCATTATGAAATGGCTATGGATAGCCCCCTCAGCAGCTCTTTCTTGCCTTTCTCTTTACTTTAAATTATTGTTTTCTATGTCGGGAGATAAGATTGCCTCTCATCTTTAAATTTTCAGTTTAATATGACATGACTTAATTTTGTTTATTCAAAATGGATATCAAACTTTATTTGAGTTCATTGGTATTTTTTTCTAAATATTCTATGCAAATATTATTTCATTCATTAGTTTTAATTCATTTGTGAATGTATGGACAACATTTGTAGGTACTTGAATTAACTATTTAATCTAGGAAGAAGTAATAGTTAATATACGTAAGACCTAAATGGTGCATATGATGTCAATTTTGGACGATAATTGTTGTAAGCATAAACTATCTAAATGCCCGATAAGGTGATTTCTAAGCTAGTTTTTTTTACATAAGGATATGCTAATTAATTTTGGAACATAATAGGACTTCGGGAGGAGCATATGCCTAAAATGGGTTTCATGAGTTTACTTATTGCCATGAACCTTTCATGATATTCTTTTTATGACTATTAATGAATTCTTGTTAAAGTGAAATATTTTATTTTTGCCTATTCATGTTGTGTTATATTATCCTTTGTGTTTATTTCATGTTATGATTATTTTCTGCAAGGTACATTGTTTTATTTTGTGGGTGTTTGAATTCTGATTACTTTCATAACTTAAATTGCAACTTTCATCATCACTATTCTCTCTTTATTTTTTTAACCAAATTAATTAAAATTAACTTTGCAAATAATTCACTCAATTGTCCCAGTGGAGACGATACTCTTTTACTCACTACTTATTACTTGTACGACTGTGTACACTTGCACGTAATCATGTGACATAAGTTTTTGGCGTTATTGTCGGGGACTGTATTTGTTGTTATTTGTGAATATATTTATTTTTCAGTTTGATTTTTTTTTATTAGAATTTTTTTTTGTGTTTTTTCAAGGTTTATGAACATAGACCAAATTATCGATCTATTGCTTGTTGACCCAGAAATTGAACGTACCTTTAGGCAAAGAAGAAGGGAGCAATTAGCCAAAGACAAGTCGAAGAGATGAATTAAAATCCAAGAGAAATCCTAACTTGTAATAATTGAAATCTGATACTTGTTGCTAATGATAGAGATCGAGCGATTTGGCGGTATGTTGTGCCTTTTTTTAGTGAACTCAATCCAGGGATTGTAAGACCAGAGATTGAGGCCCCTCAGTTCGAGTTAAAACCAGTGATGTTCTAGATGTTGCAAATAATGGGAGTCTGCTGAAGATCAACATTTGCACGTCCGCTTATTTATGGATGTAAGTGACTCTTTAAAGTTACCGAGAGTATCTTAAGATGGCTTAAGATTGAAGCTTTTCCCATATTCATTACGAGATTGCGCACGAGCACGGTTGAATTTCTTACAGCCTCATTCTGTTTCCACATGACAAGAATTGGCAAAACATTTTCTGATGAAGTATTTTCCACCAAGTAAGAATGCTAAACTCAGAAATGAAATTACTACATTTCAGTAATCTGATCATGAGTCCTTGTATAAGGCATGGGAACGATTTAAGGATTTATTACGAAAATTCCCTCATCATGTAAAGTCATGCAGTGAGGCGTATTAGATTCTTGAAAGAATTTTAAGTAATAACTACCAGTGGCCTACTCATCGAGCAGCCACTGGTAGAAGAGTGACAGGAGTTTATGAAGTTGACGCTCTTACGTCTTTAGGAGCTCAAGTATCTACTATAACTTCCATGCTGAAGAATATTTCTGCTAATAGTTGCAACACTAACATGATAGATCAGCAACCAAGTTAGTTTGAGAACATAGTGTGTGTGTACTGTGGTTATGGTCACACATTCGAAGAATGTCTATCTAATCCTGAATTTATTTACTATATGGGAAACCAACATCAAAAAAAGGAATGGCCCAGGTCCACAATCGAATCACTACAATCCTTCATGGCTAAATCATCCCAATTTCTCCTAGAGTAATCAAGGTACTGGTCTAGGTAATTCCTTTATGAATTCTCACTCAAATCATTTGTCAGGTTTTTCATTGATGTAGAAACCTCAGGCAACCTGATCTGTCGTAATTTGATGTAGTTGATTAAACTAGTTTTCATACTTGAGGAGTTTGAATACAAGCATTTTCATTATATTTTAGTATGTTTTCTTAGTTTAGTTTAAATCTAATAAAAAGTGCATTTTGAGTCTTTTATTGATCTTAGGGGCTGAATGAGGTCTAAAGGTGAGCTAATATACTTAGTGAGTGTGAAGAAGACCATTTAAGGGCGTAAAAACTCAATATTAGTCATTGTGGTGCAACATGGGAACTTTGATGTCGCAACATAAGGGACAGAATACAAGAATCTCGAGACTGTCTTTGATGTCGCGACACAACCAAGGGATGTTGTGACACACCCCTGAAGTTACCCTAAACCTGAGCATACTATCTTCGATGTCGCGACACAGGCACTAAGGTGTCGCGACATCGACCTAATATGAGAAATACTTACGAGCCAGGGGCATTTTAGTCTACACAATGAAAAGTTAACACGAGAATGTCAGATGACCTAGGGTTGAGGACGAAGACAACCATAACTCTATAAATAGGTTCTTAAAACACTTGTTGAGGGGAGCCTGGGAGATTATCAAGTTTTCTTTGTAAATTTACTTTTCAGTTTTTCCTTTTCTTAGGTTTTAGATTTTTTTTAGTTTATTTCTATTAGCGTTCATCGGAGGATCTAATTTGTACATTCGATCAAAATCTTTATGGATGCAACACTTATCAGTTAAATACAATCAGGATTTTTTCTACACTCTATTCTTGAGTTACTCTTATTGTCTATTTATTTTTATCAAGTTTTCTATGTTTATGAAATCCATAAGGAACTAATCCTCTTATGGGGGATTGGTGAGTGGAAGCTTGATTAATTAATTTCTATGTAGGGTTTTCTTAGCGGATCAGCTATTTCTAAGAGGAAAAACTTAAACCCTAGACTTGACGACCCTAGGAAGTCATTTAGGTAGGGATTAACCCAAAATTGATATAGCTTATTTGTGAACACCTTAGCCCTGAACCGATTCAGACTGTGAGGTCGAGAGATAAGTAGTTCTTGCCAACTCGTTAGTTTAGTGGAAGATCGAGGATCTTGCTAGGGTAACGACTAGTTGATTGGATAGAAACTTAAAATAGGAATTAGTTATGACTGCTGAAGCAAACTAATCACCCATGCTTAGATCTGATTGAGTTTAGAGATTCAGTTTTCTGTCATTCTTATTTTATGCATTTTATTTCTTTCCTTAGGTTATAGGCAATTTCTCCCTTTTATATTTATTCATAATATGGTTTATTTAAAGTACTAATGATATCTATTTGTGTAAGTTAACATTAATCTAGTACTTGACTCCCTTGGGTACGATCCTTAGAGTACTCACCCACTCTATTATAACTATATTACAATATGACCTGTATATTTGCGGACACCGCCTCTATATTTCATACCTTTTAGTTGTAGTATTCATACTTTGGATGTTAGTACATCCAGAGGCGGTAACAGCTAAGACTTCAAATAGTTTAAAGAATGTAGTGAAAGCATATATGGCTAAAAATGATATGACTCTAAAGAATCTAGAGAACCAGATGAGACAATTAGCTAATGAGCTGAGAAATAGACCTCGGGGTGCTTTTCCAAGTGATACGAAAAATCCCAGAAGCACAGTTAAAGAACAGTGTAAGACTATTACTTTGAGGAGTGGAAAGGTGTTGGAACCAACAATTGCTGAATCCAAAGATGAGCCTGTTGTTGTCCATAATCAGAAGAAAGTTTAACCAGAAGTTGAATCTCCCACAGTGCAGAATCTTGTTCCTATGATCCTTACTGAGGCAAAAATGTAGTAGAGTAGTCTTGAAGAATCAACACCCAATATAGATGTAGAACTAATACTACCTCCGAAAAGCTATCCAATTAAGGTAAAAACTCCACCACCTCCTTACCCGCAGAGATTCTAGAAGCAAAAACAAGAGGTACACTTTAAAAAATTCTTAGATGTACTTAAGCAATGACATATTAACATTATGTTGGTAGAGGCTCTAGAATAGATTTCACATTATGTGAAATTCATGAAATATATCTTCTCTAAGAATAGACGATTTAGAGAGTTTGAGACATTGGCTCTGACTAATAAGTGAAGCGCATTCCTGCAAAATAAGTTGTCACCAAAGATGAAAGACCTTGAAAGCTTTACTATACCGTGTAACATCAATAATTCCTATTATGGTATGGCTTTATGTGACTTGGGAGCAAGCATAAGTTTGATGCCCATGCCTGTGTTTAGACAATTGGGAATTGGTGAAGTTAGACCAACAATAGTGACACTACAGCTAGTATATCGATTAATAGCACGTCATGAAGGAAAGATTGAAGATATTTTGGTACGTGTTGATAATTTTATTTTTCCTACTAACTTTCTTATTTTAGATTTTGATGAAGATAAAGAAGTCCCTATAATTTTGGAAAGACCTTTCCTAGCAACTGGAAGAACGTTAACCGATGTTCAAAAGGGAGAACTTACTATGCGAGTCCAAGACGATAAGGTAACTTTTAATGTTTTCAAAGTTATGAGACCTTTCCTAGCACTAGAGATGCTAAGTGACGATAAAAATCAAGCTGAATTGGAAGCCAAATTAAAGGGATTCACTTCGTAACCCTATTTTGAGTCTTTGGAGTTGGAATCCAGTGAGTATAAGTAGTTGAAAGCTTCAATTAAAGAACCACCCAAGCTAGAGTTAAAAGTACTACCTTCTTACCTTAAATATGTTTTTTGGGTAACTCTTCTACTTTAACTGTGGTTATTTTAGCTGAGTTAACTGAGAATCAATAAGAGAAGCTGATTAATGTCTTGAAGAAATTCAAGAAGGTAACTGATTGGATGATAGTTGATATCAGAGGTATTAGCCAATCTTTTTACATGTACAAAATCATCTTAGAAGATGGTGAAAAAGGCATTATTTATGGTTAAAGAAGGTTAAATCCAATCATGAAAGATATGGTCAAGAAGGAGATCATCAAGTGGTTAGATGCAAGAATCATTTACCCCATCTCAGACAACTCTTGGGTAAGTCCAGTCTAATGTGTTCCAAAGAAGGGTGGTATCAGAGTTGTAAAAAATGAAAATAAAATTCCAACCCAAACAGTTACAGGTTGGAGGATTTGTATTGATTACCATAAGTTGAATAAGGCAACTCAAAAAGATCATTCCCCATTGCCATTTTTAGATCAAATGCTAGACAGACTTGCAAGACACGATTACTATTGTTTCCTCGACAGATACTCAGGATACAGTCAGATCCTTGTAGCCCTAGAAGATTAGCATAAGACAACCTTCACATGTGCATACGATACATTTTCTTTCAGGCATATGCCTTTTAGTTTATCTAATGCACCTGCAACTTTTCAGTGGTGTATGATGGCTATATTCACTGACATGGTTGAAAATTTTTTGGAAGTGTTTATGTATGACTTTTCTATGTTTGGAGACTCTTATGGCAATTGTTTAGATAATTTGGCCAAAGTGCTCAAATGATGCAAAGAGACGAACCTCGTTCTCAACTGGGAGAATTTATGGTGAAAGAAGGCATTGTTTTGGGACACAAAATTACAATACAAGGTATAAAAGTTGACAAGGCAAAGATAGATGTTATTGAGAAAGTCCCACCTCTAGTGTCTTTGAAGGGCATTAGGAGTTTTCTGAGATATGCTAGGTTTTATAGGAGATTCATTAAGGATTTCTCCAAAATCTCCAAACTTCTTTGTAAACTGTTGGAGAAAGAGTCAGCATTCAATTTTGATGGTGATTGTTTAATAGCTTTTTAAGAATTAAAGAAAAGATTAGTTTCAACACCAATCATTATTACCCTAGATTGGAGTTCACCATTTGAACTGATGTGCGACGCGAGTGACTATATAGTAGGAGTTGTGTTGGGACAATAGAGGAATAAGATTTTCCATCCCATCTATTATGCTAACCAAACCTTGACAGGAGCACAATTAAATTATACGGTAATAGAAAAAGAGCTACTTTCTGTTGTTTTTGCTTTTGAAAATTTTCGTTCATACCTTGTATGTAACAAAGTGATAGTTTATACTGATCACGCGGCCATTAAATATCTAATGTCAAAGAGAGATGCAAAACCATGATTAATTCATTGGATTTTGTTACTCCAATAGTTTGATTTGGTGATACATGATAGGAAGGGAATAAAGAATCAAGTAGTAGATTATCTGTCCAGATTGGAGCAAATACATTAAACCCACTCCTCAAATCCTATTAATGAGTATTTTTCAAATAAACACATATTCAAGGTAAGTCATTTCCATAAAGCTCATTATTTTGCAGATTATGCTAACTTTTTAGCTATTGATTTAATTTTGTCCTATTTGACATATCAACAAAGGAGGACATTCCTTTATGATGTTAGATATTATTTTTGGGAGGAACCATTTTTGTTTAAGTAATGCCCAGATTAGATAATTAAGAGGTATGTAGCTAAGACTGAAGTAGCCGATATTTTGTACCATTTCCATTCATCCCCAAGTAAGGGACATTTTAGAGGATCATGAACTATAGCCAAAGTATTACAAGCTAGTTTCTTTTGGCCGAACCTATTTAAATATGCATATGCTTACGTGAAAAAATGTTATCAATGCCAAATAGTCAAAAATGTGACCATAAGGAATGAGATGCCACTTACCAACATTCTCGAGGTAGAGTTATTTGACATTTAAGGTATTGACTTTCCTGGTCCCTTTCCTTCTTCTTATTGTAACAGGTACATCTTGGTATCCATTTATTATATGTCCAAATGGGTTGAAGCCGAGGCATACCCAACTAATGATGCCAAGGTGGTGATGCAGTTTCTTCAAAAATACATATTTACAAGATTTGGGACTCCGAGAGCTATAATCAGCGATGAAGGTTCCCATTTCGTGAATAAATGGCTAAAGTGGTTATTGGACAAATATAATGTAAAGCATAAAGTTGTCACAACTTACCATCCTCAGATGAATGGTTAAGCTAAGTTTGTGAATGAAGAAATAAAGGGCATACATGAGAAAGTAGTGCGCCCAACTTGAAGAGATTGGTCTCGGAGACTTGATGAAGCATTATGGGCCTATAGAACAACATTTAAAACTCTTTTAAGGATGTCTCCTTACAGGTTAGTCTATGGTAAGGCATGTCATTTACCCTTGGAACTTGAGCATAAAGCCTATTGGGATCTTAAATAGCTTAATTCAGACCTAAAATCCATTGAAGACAAATAGATGTTACGACTCAATGAATTGGAAGAGATGAGATTATTCTCTTACGAAAATGCCAAAAATTTTAAAGAAAAATAAAAAAGATGGCATGATAAGCACATTCGTCCCCGTATGTTCGAAGTTGGACAACAAGACCTCTTCAATTCGAGATTGAAGTTTTTCTTAGGTAAACTTAAATCCCAATGGTTAAGACCCTTTACTATTGATCAAGTTTTTCCGTACGGAGTAGTTGAACTCCAAAACAATAAAGGAGGTACATTTAAAGTTCATGATCAATGACTGAAACATTATTGGACTAGTAAAATCAAACAAGAAAACATCTCTCTCATTTTAATGGATCCATGCAATTTTTTTCTATCGGAAAA